>JAFBJT010111412.1:19904-40570 GCA_016785325.1 Chascanopsetta lugubris | reverse complement strand
CACACACACACACACACACACACACACACACACACACACACACATACACATACACACGTACACACAGGGGTATTTGGATGTTATTTCAGTTAGCAATGGGGAGGCAAACAGACCTACAGAGGGGGAAAGGAACAGGGATGGAGCCCCAGTAAGTTAATAAACAACACCCCATGGTCACTGTCATGCCCACACACACACACACATACACACACACAAACACACACACACACACACACACACACACACACACACACACACATTGAGAGAGAGAGAGAACAAAGTTAGCAGACATGTTACCCACAGACTGACAAAACAGACACACAGTATGTGTTATAGATAATTGTAAAGTTTCTTATTATAGGTCTAATCATTTGTTTAATAGGCAAATTGTTATCAGTACATACTTCATTAAGAAAAATATTTGTATGTATTTAGATGAAAAGAAAAATTCAAAATGATCCTGGCTTATTTCCACTATCTCTGAAATAGCCCTGTTCTTTTGTTTTGCTTTGTGGAGCCAACACTAAGTTATAAATACACCACTACATCAACACACACGTCCTCTGCTGCTTGTAAACAACATGCAGTCTATGGCGAGGTTATGTAAACGATTGAATCCACAGCTAGTTTTTGTAAAACAGTAAGAGTTTAAGGAAAGCAGTAAGCTGTGTCCACCAGAGCTGCATATTATTTTAACACTACCTGTTACATCCTCGTTAGGAAGGATTAACAAAGTAAAACACATCCAGGTCATAGTCACATCCCAACTGTATGTAAATGCAGGGAGCCACTCAGAGGTCGAGAGTTGAGGCCTAAATAAACACCAACAATGAAGACAATTACCAGCAGATTGGCCTATTACCAAAATAGACTCTGCATTCCAGTCTGAGTGTGTGTGTGTGTGTGTGTGTGTGTGTGTGTGTGTGTGTGTGTGTGTGTGTGTGTGTGTGTGTGTGTGTGTGTGTGTGTGTGTGTGTGTGTGCACGCACCATCTGCTGCTAACGAGCTCCAAGTGAGCAGAGTCCAGGTGTGGGAGTGTTTAATGTACACGTGGGGCAACTGAGCCTCCTGTGTGGGACACACACACACACAACACACACACACACAGATACACACACACACTGCCTCCTAATACACTTTCTCACTTGACATGCACAAACGAGACCCTTTGACCTTTGTGTGTATTTTAGATGGCTCTTTTCTTGCCGGTTGCCATGCCAACGAGCCATTTGAGGGTAATTACACAGAATGAGGGTAATTACAAAAACTTTGAGAGGAGCAGTGCCAGAATCTGACACTTTAGTATCACTTTAGTGACTATTATACCTCTGTTTTGAACATTTCTTGGATTCTTTTCTAATCAGTACTAAAATTATGTGACCTCATCCCACTCATGAACCGAACTTCTTGAGAAGTTCAGAAGTGGACGTGTAAACCTGACAGAAGCTTAAAACATCTTAGAATCTGCTGAATTCACTTTGATGTTGCAGAGAGAAGCAGAAGCAGCTGTTTTCACAATAAGACCAGATGTTATATGCACTATATGTGAACTGTAACTTTAAAAATACAACTTGTACTGTAGGAGACCAAGGTCACGATCTAACACAGACCCGTAGGAGAGAATGTGCATGTATGGTCTCAGTTAGTTGCCATGTTGTTGTTGTTTGTCACATTTATAAACGTTTCCTCCACCATCTCTTTGTGTTGATTTGTTGATCACAGAGGAGCTGATGTATATCTGGTGGATTGCATCTCATTGAGCTGTGGCGCGGGGGTGAGGCTGCCAACAGGGGCGGGCACAGGGTGCCAGGCGTAGGCTCCACGCTGTTAGAATCCAAGATGGCTGAAAGGGGGGATAGGATACGGATGGATGCTGGGAGGAAAAGAGAGAGAGAGTCTAATTATGCCATTTGAAAGGAGATGGCAGAGCTTTGGAAAAGAGGGAATGTGAGGATGTGAGTGTGCGGATGAAAAGCTCGGCTCAGGCGTCGTGTCAAAGCACTTGGACGATCGTTTGAGGCTCATTGTAAATACGAGCGTCGCAGATTCACAGCGACGCCAAAAGTTCTCCGAGAAATTCATTTCCTGAGCCGCGGCAATACTTTCTGATGAATGCGACAGCTGTGCAGCCAGAGTTGAGTGGTGTGTGTGTGTGTGTGTGTATGTTCCAATGCTTATCATCTGGCACTGTCAAAGAGCAGCTTTCTAATTTGGAAAAATGGAAAAGTGACTTTCTGCTCATTCACACCCACGCCAACCATTCTGTCACTCCCTGCGTTTGTCAGCGGCTGAATGGCGGCGATGGCGGTGATGACTCCACAAAATTAAATACTTCATGAGGAAGATTGTTCCGATAGATTCAGGCTCATTCGAGAAAGTATTAAAAAGTTGTGGAAGATGATGTGCAGGATTGTGTGTGTGTGTGTGTGTGTGTGTGTGTGTAGACTTCTAATTTGGATGGTGCTCAACAGATTTTCTGCTCATTTACATACACACATATGCATTAACTCCACTAAACTGCAAAATTAATGCATAAAGAACAATAATTCAAACATGTCAAAGTGTTAAAAAACTAGTTAGAACATATGTTGATTGAAAACACATGCATGTGCACACACCCACAGCAAAGGTAAACAAAGTCTTGAAAGTTTTACCACCTGACTCTCGTGTGTGTCCAGGGAGAATCTCATTTTATTCCATCTGCGCAAAACATCCACTTTTCCTCTTATAATCTTACACACACACACACACACTGAAGACAGCTCTTCATGTTAGGAACAGCATTGAGTTTGCTCTCCAACCGCTTCCTCCTCCTCCTCCTCCTGAAGTCACATGCCTGCAACCTGGATGAATTTCGTATTGCTGTTGTACCAGTTTCCATGGTGAGGCTGAGTCGTCCTCAGCGTGTTTGTTTACTTGTGTGTCTGCACAGGACGAGAGGAGGAGTGTCATGTGGCTCAGAAGCCATTCAGGGGAAATGGCGTCGTACATGACGGACATCTTTAATCTGTGTGTGCGCCAATAACGGGATCATCCAGACCCATGGCTGCAGGGCCATTATGTTAATACAAAGTATCTCACCCATTTCAGTTTGTCCTCATCAGGCTCCTCCCTCTCTTCAGGAGGCTGTTCAACACACACACACACACACACACACACACACACACACACACACACACACACACACACACACACACACACACACACACACACACACACACACACACTGGAGGTCTTCCACCTGAGTCCCGCTTCTTGCTAAGACTAATGCCGCCTTTACTTCGCGTTATGCATAATGTCCCATAATGCTTAATGTCCCCATCACACACACACACACACACACACACACACACACACACACACACGCTGCCATCCAAAGATGGAGCATTCACTTCCCAGCATCATATTAAACTGCACTGCACACAAAGACACACACACGCCCCTGGACTAACATAATATTAACACACACACACACAGACACACACACACACACACACACACACACACACACACACACACACACACACACACTCCAGAAGAGAGACGAGGCTTTCTGACTCCACAGACACACACACACACACACACACACACACAGGCACAAAGCCACTTCAGTGAATAGAGGCGCTCTCTTGCCCCAGCAGTGGCTCTGATGTGCTGTCATTTCCTGGCTCCCATTCAGAGACACTGCAGAGACGTTCTAATGATATCAGGTGATGTGCCCCCGCCACCGCTGCCGCCGCTACATTCACATGCAAGATGAGTCTGAGTTCATACGTACATGCAAAACAGAGCAGTAACTCAGCCGTGCATGGAGCCCTGTGTGTGTGTGTGTGTGTGTGTGTGTGTGTGTGTGTGTGTGTGTGTGTGTGTGTGTGTGTGTGTGTGTGTGTGTGTGTGTGTGTGTGTGTGAGTGGTTGCATCACTTTGATAGCCCCGGATCAAACGCCTGACTGTTTACCTCTTTAGATTTCCACATGTGTCTCCATCAAACCTGCAATTGCCTGTCCATGCACACATGTTGGTTATTGTACATGTGGCCGCTGGCATGTGTTTGACCAGCAGATTGATGCGCGCGTGTGTGTGTGTGTGTGTGTGTGTGTGTGTGTGTGTGTGTGTGTGTGTGTGTGTGTGTGTGTGTGTGGTGTGTGTGAGAGAGAGACTGATGAAATGTCAGTTTGAGTAAATAGCCTGTGTTTGTATGTGAAAAGCCAGAATCTCTATTGCAGATAATTGAAACTGTATGTTCCCTCTCCCAGTCTGCCCCCCGCGCCCCCCCTCCCTCCTCTGCCTTCAGGCAGGGTTTGTTTAAACCCCCTCGCTTTGTGTGAACCTCAGACCGTGTCCACACGTTACGCAACTCAATTTGAAAACACATCTTTGTCTCCGTGTTTGGATTATTAATCCTCACAGCGATGATCCAAAGTGAACAGAAAATGCTTCATGTAAGAATTTAGGGTCCTCAGTAACAAGTGGCAGTAAACATATGTTTATATTTATTATATTTCTGTACAGACGTTTGGTGACAAAAAATACAAGTCCGGGATCAGCGTCAGAGCTTCTTCACTGAGGTCCTTTAAGTCCAGTGACTGAGGGGATGTTCCTCGAAGAGACATCCCCTCATATGCTGGTTATAATGCCATTCTAGAAACCTCCATAGATCCAGGTGCTGTGCTGGTGTAGGTTGTAGCCCCGCCCCCTTCATGTTCGTGGATGGAACGTGTGACAAATTTAGTTTGTATTTGTTGTTTGATGGTATAAAAGCAGGGTGGCACGATTGACAGCTGAGACTGACTCCCGATTGGTCAGTGACACACCAATGCAGGCTCCGCCCCCAAATGACTTCTTCAGCAGCTTTCATTCACTGACAGCAAACAGTCACATACTTTTAGACAGTCTAGTCAATTCAATCATACGTTTTAATGTCATTTGTCATTTGATGCAGTATAAACAAGGTCAAAGGTCATGATTGACAGCTGAGGCTGACACCATAGTAACATCCCAGATTGCAGCTCCTTCATTTCCTGAAAGAGACAGGAAGTGGAAGAAGAAAATGGTGGAATGCACCATGTTAATCCCACTATTTCATTCATCAATGTTCTTGTAATTTCCTGTGTGTGTGTGTGTGTGTGTGTGTGTGTGTGTGTGTGTGTATGTGTGTAATTCCTGGCGATGAGTTGTGGGGTGACAGTACAGAGGCTTATCCTGCTGAGACCAAGCTGAGCCACCGGGCTGCGACTGTCCGCCTCCATTAGATCACGACTCCTCTAATCCAGCGTCCTGTTTACCAGCAGAGGGAGGGCAGAGTCACAAGTAAACAGCATTTCAACATTTATCCGGCCCAGCGTGGATATGGCTTTAATCAGCCACTTCCTGGTGTGTGTGTGTGTGTGTGTGGAGGACAGACAGGTCGCCCCTCTGTAGCAAACACCACTTTAAATGTCATTTATTTAAAATATGAGTGTTTGAATGAACATGTGTATCGGAGGAGGAGCGGCACTTTACATGTGGACTTGTTTGTTTATGTTACAGCATGTGGGGTCCGCTCAGTTTCCACTGAACCCACACACACACACACACACACACACACACACACACACACACACACACACACACACACACACACACACACACACACACACACACACACACACACACTTAAACGGCCTGATATAGTAAAGGCTGAGGTTAAACATATAGCTGGAAGGTGTTTGGTCTCAGAGTAAAGTTCAAATAAAGTGTCTGCCAGCAGCTCGGTTCTGTCCTCAGCTGAAATCAGACATTGACTGAACTCTGGACATCTTCCCTGAAGGTGTCCACAGGGGCGGAACGTGAGTGCTCATGTCCTAACTTTGGTTCTAGTCCCGCTGAGAATGTTCCAGCAAGAAAGTAAATAGCAGCAAGAGACACAGTTGTTGGTGTTGAGAGCCAATGCTGGTGTAGATGTACTGTAAACCCGAGATTTCTCCTGCAGTCTTCATCCAAAGTGTCTTGCTCAAAAGTCATTTCCATGCTGTGTTATTTTCACAGATGGCGCCGAGAGGAGTGGAATCATCGCGACCCGGACCTCGCTACGACGAGCCGGACTGGCCGTACCAGGCTCCACCCAGGTGAGACTGCTTTTACTTCAGTGGAGGAAATGAAGGGATCCCTTCTTGCCCCTCCCCCCCTTTGTGTGCCTGCCCCCACTCACTCTCGCTCTCTCACACACACACACACACACACACACACACACACACACACACACGGCACAGACTAATCCTCTTTGGAGCTTATAATTAAATCTGGAGTGTTTGCCTTGGGAGTGTCTACTCATCCCAGGAACAGGAGTGATCAGCTCTCTTAAGCGCAGGGCAGTCAGGAGGATCTCACACACACACGCACACACACACACACACACACAGAAATTCTGAGAAGTTTGTTCTTAATGATAGATGTATCACTTGGAGCTTTTTGTTTGTTTAAATGTTGTCTTGTCAAATTAGGTGCATGTGTAACGTTCCGACACTGGTGTGTCCACATTATTCGCTTTTGCGTGCATGTGCGTGTGTGTGTGTGTGTGTGTGTGTGTGTGCATGCCCGGCGGCTAAGTGGAGCAGGCAGTGGCGTAGGGCGAGAGGGAAAGTGAGGGAAGGGAAACGAGGGGACACCGGGATGGAGAGGAGGAGGAGAGCGAGGAGAAAGAGAACAGTCATTTCACGGGTTATTGCCCCGCCTGATATGACAGGCACCAGGGAGACCAGACATCAGCGCCAGCTGAGGAGGGCGGGCGAGCGAGCGAGCGGGGGGGGGGGGGTGATGATGATGGCGTAGAGACTTTCTGAGAATCTGCAAGCGAGAAGAAGAAGAAGAAGAGAAGACGCAGGAACACGAGAGAGCGGCACAGGGACAGAGATCAGCTGGCTGTAACCGTGGAGACAAATCCAAATGGAGACAAAGAGGCTGGGGAAGAGGCGAGCGTTGACAGCTCAGTCTATCGGAACACACGGAAGACACACTTCTCTAAAGTTTGTCCGTAATCACACATAATTATAGAGACATACCAATAATATCGTTGGATAATGATAATCAAGGATGAGACAGTTATTTTACAATGTGTTCGGTGATCATTACATTTAGTGCCACAATTAAAACCGGCCCCCTGAGGGCAACCGCAATGCTGATGTGCCCGTCGGTGAAAATGAGTTTGACACCCACTATGGATGATGGAGATTTGGACAATACTACAGACCCATAATCTCAGAAGGCGAAGGCCATTCAAGAGCCTTCTCACGGTGAACTGATGGGATTAAATGCACGTGACAGCTCAGCATATACAGCTTGTTTCACGATCTTGCCAAGCTCGCACAGGCCTTCCCCCCCCCCCCCCCCACCCCCCCGGCGCCGGTGCCCCAAACCTTGTTTTGCCAGGCAGTGACTGATGGAGTTCAGCTGTGCCTCTTTCTGTGTTGCAGAAAGAAATAAAGGAAGAGGGAAGTTTGCTATAATGCACGATGAGCCATAAATAACCACTCAACTTTCCATGTGCCGAATGAGAAACAGACAAATTGCTCTGGTACCTTTTGATTGAAATCCCGAGGGGAGCGAGTCAGACCGTGTGAAATGCTTTATGGAATTTCATTCAGCCAGACAGACGTTCACCTTCACTCTACACACACACACACACACACACACACACACACACACACTCTCACACAACTTCTTGCAATTTCAGCGATTCAATCAATGGGAAATCTAATCTTCTGTTGCTTTGGACCAAATCGTTTTTAACTTCCACAGCAATCCCCGAAGTCAGCCCCGGATTCCAGGAATGCTAAACACATGTGAGGTTCTCCCTCCTGTTACACGACGAGTGGCTTTGATACTTGTTGTGCTCGTTTGACAAGACTGCTGAGCGGACACTTTTCTTTTAAAGAAGAATATCAAATGAGGCTGGAGTGTTTGATATGACGCATTGTTTTTTTTACTCTATACTTTTGTAAAAGGCGCCGCTCTCTCTGGACCAGATGAATAAGGACAGCAGTGGACAATACACTGAATCTTGAATGGAAGAGATGAAGTGAGGAGGCCGTGTGCAGAGGATACGCTGCAGGAGTAAAGACGCTGAAATCCCTGCTCGCAGCAACAACACCAACACTGATACGCTCACAAGACTGACACCAATGGGGCTTAACATCAATCACCCTATCAGGCCAGTCAGACAGTCCCTTAATGTGTGTGTGTGTGTGTGTGTGAGGAACACAACACACCCCCCCCTCTCTTGACTAAACCACACACTTCATAGCACATTGCCAAAACACAAAAGCCACTTGCTTTGACGATTCTTGGCTTTAACGTGGATCTGACCAAAGGAGCCGTGCTCTCAATCCTTACCACCCAATACTGCTTTAATCTGCCCCAAACTCCCCCTATGGCTCAGATTTTTCTAATCCCGTATAAGAAAGAGTCGCCAGATGGTCCTGAACAACTGTTGGGGGGGCGGGGGGGGGGGCAGGATGAGCACATGTATGGGAATGCCTGAAGTGCCTGCCGCTGTTTACCTTGCGCCTCGAGTTACCCCCGTCGGCCTACGGTGTGTGGGGGGTGATTGTGCTAAGCTAGGATGGCTGCAGTGTGTGTGAGTGTGTGCCATGTGTGCACAGACAGAAAGAGGAGACCCCCCGCTGTACCTGGTGTTAGGTTAGAGCAGAATACATTCACCCGCTTCACCCTTCAGATGAGATGTCAGACCTTCAGAGGGCAAAACTCTCTGCCCGTCGCCGTGACCTCGCGATTCCCGGAGCGTCTGAAGCGCAGAGCTGCAATCCCAGGGGTGTCAGGATACAATGTGCCCCTCTTACCCTTCCTTCCCCCTGCTGCTCAGACACCCTGTCCTCGCCACAAGGAGCCCATCTTTGATTCCCAGCACTAACCTTCAGCGCCAAGCCACACTCCAGCATGCGAGCCCAACAGATGCCAAACAGCCTCGAGCTGTCACATTCTGAAGGACCGGGACCAACCACTGCATCGTAACCCACACATCAACACCCCCTCCCCCCATGGGACCCTGATTAAACTATTATTCATCTGATCTAGCGCTGGAGGGAAAACACGGGGATGAATCTGTGGGAAAAAAAGAGGGGGATATACATAGTGGGTGTTCATTCAGGGGACATTAGCGCAGTAAAAATGTAATTATTGCGCAGCAGGAAATGCACTGCGCTAGGGGAAGTCCGTAAGCACTTAGGGTCCTCACAACTCACACTGACGGCCCTCTCTTGGGGCAGTTGTATTACACGTCCATGGGGGCCGACAGGCTTGACTCCACATGAAGCGGAGGCCACCAGCCTTGAAATCCAAAGCCTCTTTCCACCTTCTGATTAGTGGTGTGCAGCAGCCGGTTATTAGCGGCAGAGTTTCACACACTGAGAAGGGTTAAAGACAAACTGAGCCAGGAGGGAACCTGCCAAGTAAAAGCCTTGACACAAATCCGCCGTGACCGCCCCTCAAGAAGATAGCAGATGGTAATGACCTCGTGACCTCCGCTAAACCCGGACCCTCTAATAGAAGCAGTTACAGTCCAGTCGAATGAGTCAGGCAGACTAGCGCTGACAAAAGTGTTGCCAGTAAGATCCATTGATCTATCTGCAGGCAATGTTGCCAATTGTGGTGCAACCCAACCCATTTATTGATCATTTGGTTGACGTGGGAAAATGCCTGTCAATTCCTTGTCCGACTCAAACAGTAGTGATGTCAAAGGTTGAGCTGCTAATTGATCTGTACTGATCAGGTTCACCAGCAGCACTCGTGCAAAATGACCACAAATGCTGCACACTGCACCGTCAGTGAATCCACCGCCGTCCCCCAGTCTCTAACCCTGTCATCCCCTTCAACACACACATCAAAGGGGAAGCGCACAGAATGGCCCTTTAGCCAACTCCGTGTCTTCGCCCATCAATCTCACTCTGGCCTCTGAACTGAGGAATGATATGAGGGGGATATGGAGATCTGGCCCCTGAGCATCAGAGACCCCTCCCCTCCTCCAGGCCACGAGCAGGCCTGTCCCTGTTCAGACGCCCAGATGGATAGAACCCACTTTGTGCGACGCCTGCGTTCGTGTATGTGTTTTAAATGCTGGCTGGAGTTCACAGCTGGGCTCTTGCTAATGCCCACTTTGTTGCCTCCGTTGTGCCCCAGTTAGCCGGCTTCATCCGCCCAGCGACATGGTGGATGGACTGTGGTTGGTGCGAGCCCAAGTGTTGGGATGTTTTTACGCTTCACGCTTCGCTGCATCCACACAAAGGCCTCGGCCCCATAACACATAAGCCCGATAATCCCTTCCGTAAACATCAGGGGGATGCCCCCTTCAACGATACATGCCCATGCATGGACAACAATCGGGGGCTGCCAACACACCCGGTGGCCAGGTCTCTGAGGGTGACGGACAGAGATGATCAAACTCTAAAGTGATGTCATGACTATTTCCATTTCTCACTCAAACCGTCAAACCATTCCGCGCAAACTTGGGGCTCGCGTTTCCACACTTTACCCGAGAGACGCTTCCAACGAAGGAATCCATCTTTCAACGAGGCTCCACCAATCACATCGTCTCCTTCAGAACCACTGACTCGCCACCTCGGCTCATATTTCCGTGACGTATATCGCTTTGCTCATCCGTGTAACTGCGCCGTGGAGGCGTACTCGATTTCACTCGCATGCATTTCGACTTCATGCTCGCGGTAAATCACACAGCCACGTGAATGAGTGAACCCACGTCCCCCCTTGCCACCACAATCTGACCCCTCTCACCTGCCATCTCAAACGTTCACGTACAAAAGGAGACCTGGTGCAGTGCCATGGATGCTGTCATGACATCCAGGAATAGCAACATGCACTGAGAAGAGGGGGGGGGGTGGGGGGGGGGGGGGGTGGGGGGGGGGGGGGGGGGGGGGGGGGGGGGGGGGGGGTGGCAGGCATAAACAACCTGACGTAATAATTAGAAACGCAACATTGCACTGACAACTTAGTCGTGGTTTCATCCAATTAGCGTTTGAGAAAGTTAAAAGGTGCAGTGTGTGATATTTTGGTCATTGCTTCACCTCGAGAACGATTACAAAACAATTACATCCTGACACTTGTATGAATTTATCATCATCGGATTTTCTTCTTTTTTTTCCACTTGACCCTTAAATGAGCCCATCAACGTATATTTACACGAGGAGCAGATCCTCTCTCTGGGGGGCCGCCACGTTTTTACAGAGGTAAAAGCGGACGTCCTGAAGAGCTTCGGAGTTTGAATGACAACTGAGGTCGGCCATAATTCCCCCTCTCTGCTCGGAGGAGTGAGGGTGAGGCGACGGATGCAACACGCAACTTCGCCTCAAGACGTCACCAAATCGTACACGCTGCACCTTTAAGGCTCGCTGCGCCTCCGCATTGGTTAACAGCGCGCCGGCGATGAGCCGCAGACACCAACAAAATCAAAGCCACTTACCCAGAAGATGAGATTGAAGATGAACATCATATACTTCAGGCAGCAGAGGCAGCCTCTTGCCATGTTGCACTTCTTGAATTCTAAAAGGAACACAAAGGATAGATCCAGGTAAAAGACCACGTATTTGCTGCCTTTGGGTGGGCTCTGCTTGTTGGCCGACTTGTCTCCCGCGCCGGCGTCGGCCGCCGCGCCAGCCTGCTGCCCCTGCGGCGGGTTTTTGCGTGCCCCCGTGGAGCCGTAGAAAGCGCCAGCAGTGAAGCCCCGGCCCCCGAACGGGCGGCCAGACGTGGAGGCTTGGGCAAAATCGGAGTCGCGGCTGTCGACGGAGGGGCTGCGGTGAATGGCTGACTCCTCACTGCTGGACTTCTCCATGCTCTGGGGCTGCAGCGGCGGATGAGGGGCTTCTTGACGCACAGTCTAACATAGTCTCTGAGATGAAAGGACGGAATCACTCGCTCCCCCCAAAAGCTCCACTTGCCCCACTCTCTGAAGCGAAAAAAAAAAAAAAAGGTGGGGGGGCGCCCCCCCCAAAAGCCCCACTTTCCCCACTCTCTGAAGCGAAAAAAAAAAAAAAAGGTGGGGGGGAGGTGGGGGGGGGATTAAAGCCTCAGACAAACATCCACCTCCGAACGCACAGATGGATGAGAAAGTGGAGCTGTCTTGCTGTGGTCCTCCTGAGGGGGCTGTGCACGAGGGGTCCGGCGAGGAGCACTGCCCTGCCCTGATGACTGAGGACGACTGCCTTTCCTGGAAGAAGTTGCAGCTCTTGCCTCTTACCCCCCCTCATGTAATATCACTCTCCTCCTCGGCCGCCTGCTGCTGCTGCTGCTGCTGCTGCTGCTGCTGCTGCTGCGCCGCCGCCGCTCCGGTGGGAGTGAGACCCCCGGTTGAGTCCCAGCTGCTCCGCGTTGTGCTGCTGACCTGGTAACTTTTCTCCGCTCCTCTCCCCCCTTACAGATCTGCTCCTTCTCTCTCCTCGTCCTCTCTCTCCTCGTCCTCTCTCTCTCCCTCTCTCTCTCTCTCTCTCTCTCTCCCTCCCTCTCTCTCTCCCTCTCTCTCTGATGCGCTCCCGTCTTCCCGTCTTCTCTAGTGTACCATTGCGCGCTCAGCGGCTCAGTCCTCCGCACTGCCTCAGCCTGCGCCTCTGCCTCCGCTCTTCAAATCGCACGGCTCCAGCTGATGCGCTATTATCGGCAGACGCAACTAACGGGCATTCCCTCTCTCGCCCTCTCTCGCCCCCCGCCCCCCGCCCCCCTCCTGCTCAACCAGAGTGCCGCCCTCCTCCACCAACTCCCTTGCTCTCCCTCGCTCTCCGCCCCTCCCCAGCGCTGAGCGCACAGCCAATGCAGCAGCTGCAGCCAGACCTGAGCTCCTCCTCCTCCCCCTCCTCCTCCCCCTCCTCCCCCTCCTCCTCCTCCTCCCCCTCTTCGCTCGCTGTGTCTTTAATAAGCCCATCACTGTGTTTGCTTTGACTGTACATGTTCAGCGATTAGATCTCTGCCGTCAGGGGACTTGAGACGTCGGGGACGATTCGATGAAAAATATACAAAACGACAACAGCGCAAACACTGGAGCAATAACAAAGAGCGAGGGGTAATTGTAGATTAGCTGTGGATTAGCAGGGTTTAGGGTCTGCGTGTGAAATTGTGTGAAATTGCTGGGAGGGTCGCTGGTATGCGAAGACCCTTGATGGCAGCTCACGACACGGATACTTGTCATTTCTCACATGACAGAACACGTCATTAAGCGGTTTTGAAATTTCAGTGTGTTAAAGGTGCAGTGTGTAAGATATGGCGGCATCTAGAGGTGAAGTTGCATGTTGTATCCATCGCCTCACCTTCACCCTGCAGAGCGCGCAGGACACTCTCATTAAAACTCAATCGATGTTGAGTACGTTCACTTTTGCTACGGTAAAAACATGGCGGCCCCTCCTCATGTAAATACACATTAATGGGCCCATTTGAGGGTAATGAAAAAAAAAAAACATTAAGGTATAAATGCATGAAAATGTCAGTATGTAACTGTTTTGTAATATTTGTAGAAATCTTACACACTGCACCTTTAAAGTACTTTGTAACATCATTGGTTTCAATTATGGATCAGTCACTTCCTATATGTAACTATTACAGCAGGTGATGTGTACACACTATACACACACACACACACACACACACACACACACACACACACACACACACACACACACACAGCTGTATATACGTATGGAAAGGGATCCAGGCCGTGGAATCCTGGCACCATCACGGAAAGAGGATCGTGTCTGTGAGACACTGGACGATCTGCGAGGCAAAGCCCAGGTCAGACGCTGCCCTGTCCTGCTGATCCACACACACCACAGTACAAAGCATCTTTTCCATCCACCCGTCTCCACGAATAGCTGCACACACGTGGCTCCGGAGAGCAAAGGCTGAACGGTGCAGGAGCCCCCCAATAGCAGGATCCCCCCAATATCCACTCTTGGATGTCACCTTGCGATGATATCCAGATAAAAAGAAGTGACGAGCATTTTTCCAAAATGTCAAACTACAGCGATAAAACAACGACGGGCCCTTAAAATCAAATCGTCACGTTCCCGCCAATTAAAGCTTTTGGAGACGAGGATAAACCAAAACTCCATTCTCAAAAAATGTTCTTTGGATGTAAAATTGTGACGAACAAGTCGCCTCATCCCGGGGGCTCGTAAAAAAAAACAAAAAAACTGTGTTCTATCTGTGAGCAAGCACTTTATGGGGGTTTCTGTGAGACTTTAAAAAGCCTTTTCATCATCAGAGACATAATGGCGCAGTGTGAATGCCGCACAATGAAGGAGGCTTTGAAGTGAGACAAGTATTTGAACAGCTCATTTAGGCCGAGTTAATCTGCGATCAGGAAAAGGACGTGACAGACAAGTCTCATTATGAAAATAACTGTTCTATGTCTTCAGAGGACAAAAAATCCCCCCCCCCCCCCCCCCCCCCCCGCTGCTGTCAGCCCTTTTGAATACAGGTGGAAAAGCTCGCAAAGCTTGTCAGAGCCCCGGCAGTTTCCTCCCGGTGAGAATTTGGGCCCTTAACTCCACATTCAATACACTCTGTGTCAGTGCCGCTCTGTCTGGGAGTTACACACATTTATAGGGCTCAGTGTGGCTCTGTGTGTGTGTGTGTGTGTGTGTGTGTGTGTGTGTGCCACTGATTCCTCCAATAGCCTGAAGGTCACATCTGAGCCAATTCCCTCCTGAGCCACGCACACATCCATCGACATGCACGCAGAGCAAAAGGGCGGAGGGGGGGGGGCGGGGGGGGGCTCTGTGCCGCTGCATTATAGTCCGAGGGGAGAAAGAGAGAGAGAGGGAGAGAGAGAGAGAGAGAGAGAGAGAGAGAGACAAAGCCCGAGTCTGGAGGCACAAGAGTCTGTGAGATGACACGGAGGAGCTGGCGCTTGGAAAAAGAAAAAAGACAAAATGTGAGGAACCTGCAGAGCAGGGGGTCCGGGTTAAAGGCCGGAGCGCGACGCCACCGCGTTCAAATATTCTCTGTGATGTCGAGTCAATCGGGCCGACGCTTCGACGTGTGCGACGGACGAGAGCCAACTCCTCGGACCCGCGCAGTTCTTTCTTCGCGCCAGCGCTCGCAACAGATGACAGGAAGCAAACGCCGCGCAAAGACAACATGGAGGGCGCTGCACCACATATATATATATATATATATATATATGAGTACCAATAATATTAATTCTAATAATATTAGAATGAAAAAGCTGAATAATTGGGGGAACGATGGGGCATCTTACACTTAGTCCTTTAGTCGTAAAAGTGTATTGATCCCACAAATAACGTGCGCTTCCCATTGGCCCAACATTCAGGGAACAGCCTTCCTCTGTCTACACCCAGGGTGGCAAACATACGGCCGGAACCGGCCCAGCAGGGGGTCCAACGCGGCCCCTGAGATGACTCTGCAGACATTGAAGACATGAGCAGCATTTTGAATTTTCCAAATGAGTTCGACAGCCCTGGTCTCGACAATATGCAGTTTTTTTGTGTGTTTTTTCCAAATAACTGTCTTTCGATGACCCTCTAACATTCGAGCTCAGGTTGTTGTTTATTTAGCTTGTGCGTTTTTAATTGAACTGCGTGTTTATGGGCGTAAGCTCGATTGGCTGCGCTCGCATGTATCCTTGAAACGTGCCTATTTAAATTCCATTTCATGAGGCTCTTTGTAAATATGTTTTAAATGCGCCATGCAAATGAAGTGGCATTGTAATAGTTATTTTTCTGGGTTAAATATGCAACAAGTATGAGGAGGAACAGCAGCAGCAGCTGGAATAACATCGAGCAAAAGTCAGTTGTTTTCAAACAAAAAGCTCGACGCTCTTTTACAGGGAATAATATTAGAATGAAAAAGCTGAATAATTGGGGGAACGATGCGGCAGCGTACACGTGGTCCTTTCGTCGTAAAAGTTTATTGATCCTACAAATAACGGCAATGTGCTGTAGATGATGGTGTTTCTCTGTTTTAACGGCAGCAGGGGCTCTGCTTTATGATTCATCAGGACGGGCGGAGAAAGGATGTCATTTTACACATCATCAGTATCCTCTTGTCTCTCTCGTTTGGGGCTGTATCACTCGCCGGAGATCAGAAACAAGACTTCCAGTTTCTTTTGAGGAGAAACTAAATGGACGGCACTCGATGGATGCGCCTCATAACATGCTGCTTCACTTCGTACTGAAGATGAGCATCGCGTCGGAGCAGAGCGCCATGAGGAAATAATATCACCGCAAACTTTCCAGAGCATCGCAGGAAGTGCTCCTGGTTTCATTACTCCAGGAAAAGTGTCATATTCCAAACCTCCATATTCCAGATTCCATACGATTCTCCAGCTCGATTTGTATCCAAACCTCCTTCCTTCATCCAAATGTATCTTTTTCTGTATTGATTGGACCGACGCTACCTCCCTGAGTTATAAGTGACAACACGGTGCCGGGCGGATGTTAATGAGCACATTAGTCCAGTGCTTCCCAACGTACAGTCATCCTGTATTGATTTGAAATGCCTGCTAATCACTTTGAAGGCATTGATGGCTGCTCTCCATCCTGAAGCCTCCGATCGGAGGTGCAAGCTCCACTTTTCATTCCAGGACCAGGTCCAATGGAATTGGAATAGTAGCAGTGTCCAAAGGAAAGAACCATTTTCATGGTGCAATCAGACGAGCAGCGTTTTTTTTAGCTGTCTTTTGAAAACGTTATTCTTTTCCAGAAGGTTTAACCTGTGTTGTGCTTTAAATTTCATTTTTATTTTTCATTGTGTTTTACAATTTGATCCGTATCGTTTTACAAGACGCAAATCTCCCTTAGAATCGACTACATCAATGATGTCCCGCCTTTTCTTTATTATTGCTATTTAAATATCTTATGTACGATTCTATTTACATCGCATATGTTCTGCTAATAAAATATATTTCCATTTATGTATTTATTACTTTTTACTACTGAATTATCTATGACAGGAAAACTATAGAGGACAATGTTATTAAACCTAACCACATTGCACTGCATTGATTTGTGTCTCTAATATGTTTCTACGTGTTCTTATGTGATTCTCATGTTAGACGCAAATAATGAATATGATAATTACATCAAACTGTCAATTCAATCCATAATACCAGTACTGTCAACTTCCATCTAAAGATATTTAGTTTACAGACGGCATGACTCATAAAACATTCAAACTTTCAATCAGGGATAATTGAAGGTTTGATCTATCACGGGATGAATCTGCTCATCTATCAAACTCATTATACCCCAAAATGTCCCTGGATAAAAGACCCTGCATGATCAGATTATTATGTATGTACATATAAAATGAGGGAGTACTTGATTTATGGAAATGTCTTGAGGTTCAGATGGAAAAAATATTTACTCGAGTGGTGGTGAGATCTGGTTAACGTGTTTGGTGGACGATGAAGTATTTGTGCCCGATTTGGTCAAATTGTGTTCTTAAATGAAATGTGTCCATTTTTTTACTCAGCTGTCACAAACATTGGGCTTCTTCCGGACGACTGAGCCGTAAACAAGCAGCGGATCATTTTTTGGCATCAGCACCAAATAAACAAAGTGCTGCCGTATGGAGACCCACTGTTCCTCTTTCCTTCCGGATTTTGTTTACGCCCCCTGACTGTTCCTTCCCCACACAGGTCTATTTTTACAATCCACAATCTTCTGACGACTTTCTCTCCACCACTGACGGTTTCAATCATCAATATTTAGCCTGTGCAGCAGAGACAGATTCACTTCCACTGCTAAAATCACTTCAAGAGCTATAACCTATGTGTTTACTTTTATAAATAAAATAAATTAAAAAAAAAATTCTTCACATTTCATATGGACAGTCTCCCTGGAACACATCTGATGACAGGTTGTCATACTATATCTCCAAAANNNCACATAGCCTCTCTCTCTCTCTCTCTCTCTCTCTATATATATATATATATATATATATATATATCTATATCTATATAGACACATTGAATCTTTTAAGACTCGTGCTCTTTACAAGAAGCCTGGTGGGAGCAAAGCTCCCACATGTTCATGTGTCAACTCATGTGTCTTTAATCCAGTTCAAGGATCCGAGTAAAGGACCTTTGCTCTGAAATAGATGAGTTGTGTATTTACCATCTGCTGAGTCAGTCCCCCGCTGACCTGCTCCACATGTTCAGTTGAGTAAAGTACCAAGTCCTTTCATTTCTAAATGATTTTCTTATTTTTAACCCACTGTCAGAGGAGCTATTTTAGAACGGCAGACAGCCTCATGTGGAGGTGAGGCGCTTATCACTGTCATTCCTCCACATTATCACACAAGGACGTGACTTTTTTTAATTGCCCTGGATCCCCTTCGTTAATACTGACGATGAAAATGAGGACGTTATCAAACTACATACAGTGAATCTTGGATTGAAAAAATGATTGAATAATTCCTGTATATTCTCTAAACATGAGGACCCACTGTGATGTTGATACAAAGGCCCAGTTTGAATGGCAATGTGTTGTCAGCTGACCAGAAGGTCGGCAGTTTGATCCCGTTCTCCTGTGTCGGACCTAAATTACTCCGGACAGCTGCTCCAGCTGAGTATGAACCTTTATTGGGGCAATACTGCTACTACAGTGTGTGTGTGCGTGTGTGTGTGTGTGTGTGTGTGTGTGTGTGTGTACTTCTGTGTCTTGTGAGTGAAACATCCCACAGTGAGGACATTCTGGCCAGTCCTCACTTTCAGAAGGCGTTGTGAGAGGGTTAAGACGTGGTTGAGGGTGAGGTTTAGAATGAGCTCATGTGAGGGTTCGAGCAGGTGCTGCGCAACTCATTTTAGTTTTTGTTTGTTTTAGTACAAAAAAGTTCAGTTGTGTATTTAACGAAAATACTCGGCATAAAACTGTAAACTGGCATCCTTTTGGGGGCTGTCTCTGAACAGGAGCGGGGGGCTTCCTCACAAACACACCCATAAAGAGGGTAAAAAGCACAGACGCCTGTGAAAGGACTTAAAAATGCAGGCCCCTTAATTTTGACTGACTTAATGAACAGAAGTAAGTCTCTCATGGGGATTCCCCCCCCCCTTTATTCCATGTCTTTGATTCCCTGCCACTGAATGCCTTTGATTTAGTGAATGGAATTGAATCATGACAATCACAGCCACAGTCACAAGGTGATGATGGCATCCGAGAAATAAAAGAGTGGCACGGCCCACAGAGACTTTTGAGCGCATGAAAGGAATAACGCTGTCTGGGACTCGAGTCTCATCGAATATTCAGCGTAATTCACCGGCGCAACGAGGCTGTTCCCGCGCAGCGCCGTCGATGACCACACGGCAGACCACCGAGCACGTCTGTGACCACAACGGGTCAGAGGGAGGGGTGGGGCTGTACCCCTGGCTTCCTTCTGCTGCGTGGGCTTTCCCACCTGTAACGAGGCCCGACGACTCCCCGAGGGTCCCGGCCGTAAATTGAGGTTTGCGTCTGGCGTCGGACCCGTGTTCATCTTTTAGCGCGAAGCTGCGCGACCGTGACGGGTTTTCTGTTTGTCGCACAGACGCAAAACCTCATGACAGTCACCCCCCAGGCACTCAACCCTCATTAGGTCCCGACGAACACTCACCGAGTTCCAGGAAGGTTTGGGCTGCGGCAGGTCAGCTGGCTTTAATTGAATCTTTTTTTGCGGATGTGTTTTTTTGTAATTTTATTTTATTTTTTTTTTACTTTCTGATCTTCGCTGTAATTCTGAAAAATTACATCATTGATGTTTTCCTGTTTGGACTCGGTGGACTTGGTGTCTTATGCGTGTGTTTATTGTTACTGTGACCAACAAAAAAATAAAAGCCTGAATAAGCCATTTTGTTATTGTTAGAGAATGACTTGCATGAAAATTAAAGGTGCAGTGTGTACGATTTTGATCGTTTTTGTTACGTCTAAAAATATGAAACAATTACAAACTGACATTTTCGTGAATTTATAATCCCCTCAATGGTTTGTTTCATTGAGGGGTCAGGAGCATCAGACGCGCTCAACGCGCCCACACACACTCGCCCACACACACTCGCCCAAACGTTTCCGGGCCGTGTCTTTGTGGTCTTGAGTTTGGAAACCACCTCCCCCCTCATACACATTCACACCATCAAATACACAGTATCGAGCTCCGAGCCCCAGCAGTCGGTCCCGACCGCCCGGCCCCAATCTAATCCTAATACCCGCGGGCACGTCCATCACAGCCGCCGACGAGAAGACGCAAGGGGATGGGCGGGGTTTTACGACGCTCAGTAAGAACTCCTCCAACGCCATTAGCATTTAGATCAGAAAGCGTCTCTTGCCATCTGAAAGGCAACGCTGTATCACAGCGCACTAAAGCCCCGCTCAACAGGGGCCGGGGCAGAAAGGGGGCCACGCGCCTGTGATGTCTGAAGCAGCGCTGATGTACGCAGCCCAGAATAGCCTTTGCGGATAGATGGGGAGCGACGCGCCGCTCTGATAATGTTGATCGAAGGGCCGGTGATCGGTAAGTGCAGCGTTGTCCGTGGCGATATTCAATATTCCAGAGGAGAGAGGGAACAGATGGTGCATGTCAGCGGAATGAGTGATATCGAGCATTGGAGGAAGTCACTGTGTAAAGAGCTTGGTCATCCATATGCACGTTTTGATTTAAAGGGGCGGTGGGGACGG
>JAFBJT010111412.1:0-14308 GCA_016785325.1 Chascanopsetta lugubris | reverse complement strand
AAAATATAGGTGCACAGGCAAAACATTTAGGCACACATCTATGAAAGGTTAGCACAAGTAAACTTGGTGTTTCTCGCCTCTTTAGTCATGTTTTGAAGCTGGAAAAATAGATACTGCTGTGTGAACTACCTGAGATTGCCACATTGATTGCCACAGATTCAACACAGAAAGAGGGAGATCACTGTAACGTCCCGTTATTTTCATGTCCTCGTGTCATTTCCTGTTTTACTTTGAAGCCCTCAACCCTGTGTGCGTCGGTCATGCCTACTTCCTCCTGCGTTCTCTCCCCCAATTACCCTCATTTGTATCACCTGTCGTCGCACCTGTCCTTCAGTGTGGTGACGTCGCAGTATGGTCCTCCGTGTATCGACTCCCGTCTGTGTTCCCATCCTGAAAAGTTGTCTGCGCAGAGGTATGTGTGAGAGAGGAAGGGATGGGGTGAAATTTATGTGTGCCCATGTGTATGATGTGGCTCTTTGTGGTAACACAGTAAAAAAAATGCGGCTTAGTCTCTGACTGGTTGGCCACCCCTCATATAGCCAACACATAAATAAGTGGCCTAAAAGATGTTTTTGATAATTTCATGGAATGATAACAATGGGTCTTGATATTACAAAGTGTATTGGTCCCTGGTATCAATCAGGGCTTCTTATGTGCCTCCCTTGGTAAAGGAATTGCCCACCCCTGGTTGAAGGGGTGAGAGGGCCTCCACATGTGCAGGCACTATGCTCATATGTACAAATGTCTGCTCCTGCTCACGTGCACCTGAAAGCACCAGAGCTCATGACATAATCTGCTCACACTCACGTCTGAAATGTAATACTCAGCTGACTGTTCAGCATCAGAGTGGACAGGAGGTGAAACATGGGAGCGCGTCAGAGCTACAATGGGATGAGTGATGACTCAAGTGCATCAGGACGCTTTTAACGACACTTGCATGAGGAATGCAGCAGAAATGTACCCCCCCCCCTCGCCCCCTTTTTTTGGCTGTCCTTAAAGGTGCAGTGTGTACGATTTTGGTCAATTGAGTCCCTTCTAAAAATATTACAAAAAAGTTACATACTGACATTTTCATGAATTTCTAATCACGTAAATGTTTTAGTGTTTAAACAATCTGGTGACACCAGCAGGCGAGGTTGCACGTTACACCTCATCCTGGAAATATGATCATTGCAACAAAAAAAAAGAAAAGTTTATATGTTCATTATCTTTTAGGTGCAGTGTCTACGATTCAGGTGACATTATTTCAAATTCTTTTTGTTTTCAGAATTGAACTTAAATGAATCATCTGAGTTATGAGTGTATAATTGCATTCATCCATGAGTTGTTGTGAGCACATTGAGCCCTTTAAGTATATTTTTATCCAGAGTGGGTCCTCTCCACGGAGGCTGCTATGTTGTTATAGTTGCCCAGAATGGACAAACCTTTAGGTTTCAATGCTAACTGAAGGCCACTACAGGGTCCTAGAAGGGCGAGGTGAGGGATATTTAGCTGCAACATTCGACTCCATCCCTAGATGTCACTAAATCCTACACACTGTACCTTTAATTCTTGGCTACGGTAGATAGAACGCGTTGGTAAAAAAAATGATTAGTAAGAAAAGAGGTTTTTTGCAAACTCTTTCAAGGACGGTCTGGAGTCAGAAATCCAAATGAAAGAATAAACATCAGACTCCAGAGTGATGACTCTTGACCTCCATGCATTTGGAAATGTTTGCCTGACTGCTGGCAAACAATGGCTGGCACATGTCCAGACAGGAGGCTGCAGAACTGGCAACTCAACAGGAGGCTGCAGAACTGGTAACTCAACCCCCCCCCCACCCCCACCCCCCAAATCCTCACTCCCCCATCAGTGACGCAGCGTGGCCAGTGCACACATCCTGCCTTTGTGGGCCAGGAATGTGAAGAATCCAGACTCCTGCCCTCCCCCTCCCCCTCCCCCCAGCGGCAGCAGTAGCCCAACAAGGTGCCCTCACCCCATCTCCCCTCACGCCTCGTCTCACCCCTCTGACACCCCCACCCTCCTCTGTGGTTTTACAGCTCCGTGGGGCTGGTGTCTGGGTGGCTGCTTGCGTAAGTCTTTGCACCGTGTGTGGTATGATGTTGTCCTCGCGCTGCTCACCGCCACGTCATCGCCCCGCCCCCATGGTGAAGGGCAGGAGGGTGGGATGGAAGCTACTTTCACCTGTTTGGGTTCTGAGACATATTCAAGGTTTCCGCGTGGGCTGTGGGGGACTAAGGTTGTTATTATTATTATTATTATTATTATTATCATTGTTGTTGTTGTTGTTGTTTATTAATAATGATAATAGTGATAATTATAGTAATATGATATGATCACCCTGTGGACACATTTCAGATATATATATACACACTAAATGCTACAAACTGTCCATTTATCCTAAATTGGTGAGAATGAATACCAGATAATAAACATAATAGTTTCCATATCACTCCACTTTATAATAAAGTCATGAAGGTCCTTAAAGGTGCAGTGTGTAATATTTAGGTCATTTTAGTCTCTTGAATATTGACATTTTCATGAATTTATAATCCATTATCCCTTAATGCGCCCATTAATGTACATTTACATGAGGAGCAGGTCCCCTCTACGGGAGCCGCCATGTTTTTACAGTAGCCCAGAGTGGACATACTCAACGTCTAATGAGTTTTGATGACAACTGAAGTCGACCATAGCTTCTCCTGCATGTTCAGAAGGGTGAGGGCGAGGTGATGGATACAACATGCACTTCACCTCTAGATGTCACCAAGTCGTACTCACTGCACCTTTAAAGAAAGCAGCAAAATGGCAGAGACAGACACATCACATCATATTGAATAAACTCTTTTGTAATGAACTATGAAAGTATGTTTGTCTGCTCTCAGCAGAATGTGTGCAGCTCTTCAGTTCGGTCTCCAATGTGACAAAGTACAGTCCTCGTGTTTCATAACAGCGTCAGCCAACACTTTCCTGCTCTCCAGCAAAACACTTTATATGTGCTCCTGGGATGACAATGGGAATGCATAGTTTTTCCCACCAATCATGGGAACCTGAAGATAGGTTTGTATTTCCTGGAACGCAGCCCATGAGGAAAGAGATGGAGGGGAACACAGGATGTCCTGAGCACGGTGTTCCATAGTAACGCTGCAGCAGCAGCAGCAGCAGCAGCAGCAGCAGCAGAGAGGAGGAGAAGGAGGGCTGCTTGGCCTGAGCTAGTGGAAGAACAGGGATTTTCTCCACATCACCACTTCCACTGTTCCAAACTCAGCCAACATTAGGCGGGATTCCCTGCTCAGGTTTTCCATTACACCTGACCCACCACCCTGCTTTCTGTCTTGTCACATATTTAAAGGTGCAATGTGTACGATTTTGGTTATTTTGTGACTTCTAGAAATCGTACAAAAACAATTACATACTGACATTTTCATGAATTTATAATCATCTAAATGTTAAATATTTTCTCCTCTTATCGTTAAAGGTGCAGTGTGTAAGATTTGGTGACCTCTAGAGGCGAAGGTGCATGTTGTATCCATCAGCTCACCCTCACCCTTCTGAGCATGCAGGAGAACCTATGGTAGACTTCAGTTGTCATTAAAACCCAAAAGATGTTGAGTATGTCCACTATTGTAAAAACATGGCGGTCCTTGTAAAGAGGACCCACTGCTCATGTAAATGAAAATGTTAGTTTGTAATTGTGTTGCAATATTTTTGTCAACCAAAGATGACCAAAATTGTACACACTGCACCTTTAAATAAAAGCGGGTCCTATCTATGGGGATAGCATAGTATATGAGTACCAGAGTATATGTACTAAACATCTTTCGAATTTTAACGATAACTGAAGTCTACCATAGGTTCTCCTGTATGTTCAGAAGGGCGAGGGTGAGGTGATGGATACAACATGAAACTTCATCTCTTGATGTCATCAAATCTTACACACTGCACCTTTAATAATCAGACCTGTGTAACATCTAGGACTCCAAACTGATCCAAATATCAAGTATCATGATGGATGGCAACTCATCAATAAATGGGTCACAAACACAACACGTCTCCTCAATTGGGAACAGTAAATATTCCATGCACTATAATGAATGTTTTAATTTGCAAGTTCACATGAATGATATAACGTTTATATTAAAGGTGCAGTGTGTACGATTTGGTGACATCTAGAAGTGAAGTTGCAATGTTGTATCCATCACCTCACCCTTCAGAACAGGAGAACCTATGGTAGACTTCAGTTGTCATTCAAACTCAATGAATGTTTAGTACGTCCACACTGGGCCACTGTAAAAATATGGCAGCACCCACGGAGAGGACCCCCTTCTTGTGGAAATGTACATGAATGAGCTCATTTGAGGGTAATGAAAAGAAAATAAAACACTTGAATTCATGAAAATGTCAGAAGCGATAAAAAAGTTCAAAATCTTGCGCACTGCATGTTGAACGAGTAAAGATCACTTCCATGTGCTTTGTCATGTTGACATTTCCCCTTGAAGTCACCACATCAGTGTTTTGTCAGTGTTTGTGTGCCTGTGTTTGACAGCAGTATGTATACCTGCGTGCCACCTCCTCCCTCCACAGAGGCAGTGATATCACAGTGTGGGCGGAGGGAGCCATGTGTGTGTCTATAAGTACAGGCTCTGCACAGGGAGACGTCTCTGTGAGATGGAGCTGAGCTGAGCCCACACCAAAATACTGCAGATGAGCAAACGGCAGCTCACTGGAATAGTTCTGTGGATACTTTCTCATCCTGGAGCTGACATAGGAGACTTCTCTCTTCTTTGGGATTCTGAGCTACTTCTGCAATTCTCGTTTTCCTTTTGGAAGATTTGTATTTTTCTTTTTCTTTTTGTTTCTGTGGTCTTTGATCAGGATGCTCAACCCTGTTACTATGCAACAGATCATCTCCACCCTGTTTGTTCTCAGCAGTGCTGCAGTGACGGTGAGTTGCTGGGACACGGAGCCTGCAGGTTTCACTGTATTCTCTCCTGTTTCCTCATTTATTGTTATTTATCTGTTTTTTGTTAATTTATTTATTCTAAATTTTACTTCATTGATTTATTATTATTATTATGACTACTACTATTATTATTATTATTGTTATTATTAATATTAATATTATTAGTATTCGTATTATTGTTATTATTATTATTATTATTATTGATATTAATATTAATATTATTTTTGTGATCATTTTTTTCATTTTTTAAAATATTTATATGTATCTATGTTCATCTGTTAATGTCTAAAATCAGATGGGGTATCACTTTAAGTCAAACTCAAATGTTTGTTCAGGGGCCACATACGCCCCAATTTGATCTGAAGTGGGCTAGATTGTTGAAATTATATTTTAAAGAAGCAGTGTGGAGTTTTTCAGCGATATCGAAACAAAAATCCTATTGGAAGGCTGTGTAATGGACGTAACATATAAACCAAGTGTTTTTTTTTAAACATCTATAAAAAGCAAACAAACTTAATAAATTCCCATAAGGACAATACGATTCCGGAAGTGCCCGTCGCCAAGTCTTTTCTGATCTAATCGCCATGTCTCTACAGTCACCAATGACTCTTTAGCTCACACGTGCACAGCTTCAAGTGGCTGGCCGAACGAGACATGTGCCTGCTCTGCGCAAGCGCAGCATAGGAGCTCTCGAATCCGTAGAAGAAGAATACTTGGAGGGTGAGGGGGTTGTTGTTGTTGTTGTTGATACACGAGTCTGCGCTCAGCAACGGGCCACTATAGAGGACTGTGTTTACTCGGTGAAATCGAACTAGCAACTAGGGATCATCCGTGACCGGCTCTACACTGGGAGTGGATATGATGATGCTAAACGTCAATGGGACCAACAACAACAGAACATAAACATTGGAATCGCCTACTCATTTTGGAAATCTGTGATGAGAGGAAACGCGTAAACTGACGCTGACATGGACACTTTCCTGCTGAAGAAGTAAGTTCTCTTTACTGATGATAGCAGCTTGTCGTTAGCATGGAGGCTAAAGTGTTTGTACACGACCAACAACAGTAACTATTCACTGGATATAGAAGGATTAGCTCAGGTGATGTAACCCAGATAAACTCACTGCTCCTGGAACATGTCACCAAAACACATTTGTTAAAGGCACCATACTGCTGCTATGAAAGCACAGCATGTATGAGTTATAATGTTTATTTTCTAATACGTTCAGTGCTGAACACATTTGTTTACATGTTTCCTACCACAGTAAAATGTGTTTATGTGATGTAGTATAAGAATACATTGTTTATTTCGTGTTTATATATTTTATTCAAAGCCAATCTGTTTACTTTGTTTCTGCCACCCCATACACAAACACACATACTTTCTTTGTTTTTCTTTACATTGTTGTTGGTTTGTTGTTATTTTCTGTTTTTGTTAGTTATTACAGAGTCATTATTGTTTTTTTGTATTGTGTTTTCACTACATGTCTCATTTGGAGTGATGCTATTAATGAAAATCTTCGTTCATTTTTACAGAGATCCAGACAGAGGTCCAGACAAAATCTCAGAGGTGCCCAAGGCCCACAGTATGATGTAATCTCTCCACTGTGTGCTAGGTCTCCGCCGGGGTCTCCTCCCAGTTGGACAAGCATCTCCCCAGGGAGACGTTCGGGCGGCATCCTTACGAGATGCTCGAACCACTGCCCAAAGCAGCGACTCTACTTTGAGCCTCCCCTGGATGTTTGCGCTGCGAACCCGATCTCTAAGGCTGAGCCCAGACAGCCTGTGGAGGAAGCTCATTTCTGCCGTTTGTATTCGCATTCTTATTCTTTCGGTCACCACCCAAAGCTCATGACCACAGATGAGAGGTGGAACATAAATTGACCGATAAACAGAGAGCTTTGCCTTCTGGCTCAGCTCTCTCTTCACCACAACAGACCGGTATAGCGTCCGCATCAGTAATGACGTCGCCCCATCTGCCTGTCAATCTCCCGTTCTGTTTTTCCCTCACTTATATTATTATTATTATTATTATTATTGTTGTTGTTGTTCTTATTATTATTTTTGTTGTTATTAATAATGAATCATGCTGGTGTTTTATCAGGACCTCAATTCCATGGAGCTGGGGATGAGATGGGACTTCACATGCGTCACTGTTCACTGTGTTTTTCTGTCATTTCATGAATAAATCTATGAAGTGATTTCAAAATAATAACAGCTCATCTTTTTTTCTTTATTGATATATAGTAGAACAACAGTTGAAAGAGTACAAATGACAAACAATCATTTATGTGCATAAAATTAATAACAGTAATCCAAAGTAAATGATAGAAAAGACAACAGAAAAGACATTTTCAATAGGTTTCCTGATCTTCCAGACACAGAAGCTGGGGATGACTTAGTTGGTTTCCATGGAGACATGTTACCAGTAAATAAAATGCAAATGAGTAAATAAGATGAATAATGGTTCTCCCTGTTGTCATCCCCAGACTCTCTAATATGTTCTAATTCAGTGATGTCCTCCATATACTGTTGCTGAACATGCAAAAAACCTTCTTCAGTGCAGCACAGGAGAAAGTGTGATAATAATGGTCATGTTTTCGGGTTCCTGGTCATGTCTCCTGGTCCATGGACATGCCCCTACAATTACTACAAGTAGTACTCCTGGCATTCCAGCGGAAGGTGGGGGCATCATGCCAGCGTAATGCTTAATCAGTGCACCCTGAATCAACATGGCTTCCTCTCCAGGAGTCGATCAGTCAGCTCCCTCAGATCTTCAAGGCTCATATCCTCAATACATCTCTGAAGACACATGTAAAACAGATAAGGCTAGGATAGTAATTAGAATAATAGTTACAACAAAAACAAATAATAATAAATTAAATAATCAATAATGAAAAAACAGTAATATTCTCGGAAAGGTTTTGCAACTGAGGATACTGGTTATGATAAACTAATTGCCAACAGCTAGGAATAGAGTCAATGATCAAAGTGTTGAATAAACAAACCTGTGTTGCTTGTGTCCAGCTGCTGTGTTCTGGGCCGTGTCTCCTTCATCTCTCCTAGCACAGCTCCGTAGCTTCTGCGTGGTCTCAGGCCCTCAGGCTTCTCTACCGGCAGCTTGCTATAGCACAACAGCTAACGTTAGCCAGGTGGCTAACCGTTACATGCCATGCAACCCTCAAGATCAACTCTTTCTCATCTGCACTTAATGTCTTGGCTGTTGTACATAACTGAGCTGACAGTCCCTAGTTTCCCAGATTATCAGAGTGGAGTAGGTAGGAGGAGAGGTAAGACGGAGTACCCGCACACATAGTAGAACAGTGTCTAGACACATGAGGTTAGTGGTGGGGTGCCATTTTTGAAAAGGTTTAGGATGTCATTTAGATAGGTTTAGCCAGGGTTTTTGGTAGGTTTATTTAATTTCATTCAGCATAGAGCTGCTAGGCCCTCTTTAGTTTTGTTAAGTTGTTCTTTTGGCATCCACATCGACTCCCCTCCTGTTTGAAGGACTTTGTAGTTCTTGTGCAGCACTGTAAAATAAAGCTCACTATGGTTTCCTACAAACCTGACCTCGTGACCGTACCTGATCGTCTTGTATGTGCAGTAACATCCTTGAATGTAATGCTAACCGACAGTAACATAGTAATCAGACCACGAAAAACATAAAAAAAGAACGCAGATGCCGCAATGCTGAAATGATCACCAGTAGAGTGTTGATTAGTGTTTACAGACGTTAGTGAGATTGTAAATACGCTAATATAAAATGATTTGTCTATGCTCAGAACGATTCTTGAGGCTGTTGAAGTCATGGGGCCACCGTAGCTCTGCTAGCACTCAGAAAGGGAGGGGGTGAGCTGAAGTGCATGCAGTTTGTTATAATACTTAAGCTTCACCACCAGATGTCACTAAAACCCCCACACATTTAATAACCTATAAACAACAACTCTAAATTGTTCATTTTGTTTTAGTAAATAAAATAATATTCTGAAATGTTTCACATTTATGAATTGTCTCTTTTTAACATGAATAATAATGTTGTAATATGTGTAATTTCAACAATGTTATGCTTCAGTTTATCATTTTCACATTTGCATTATAGCTCACAGATACACAAATCTTTTATCTGGAAATGATGAAGTGATTATTTTTTCTTTTTTATCTTGCCCTTTGCGGGCCCGATTTGACCCTCCGGGAGACAGGTTTTAGCCCACGGGACTTATGTTTGACACCCTTGATCTAAATGGGAGCTGTGATCTTTGTTCATCATTGACTGTCTCTCATTCTTACCCAGTCTGCAGAGGACGAGTGTCCCTCTGAGTGCTCCTGTGGCCCCTCACTTCCGCTCTGCCCGCTGGGCATCAGCTGGGTGACGGACCACTGCGGCTGCTGCAAGGTTTGTGCCCGGCAGTTCAACCAGGACTGTAGTGCCACTGAACCCTGCGATCACATCAAGGGGCTACGCTGCCATCTTGGGGCTGGAGGAGACCCCCAGAGAGGACTATGTCGAGGTGAAAACTTGAAGAAATTATTCAACTAGTTCATAGGACCATTATTTTAATATTCAATTTCAATGCATTTGATGTGGAATATAATAGTGTTTACAGTCCTACCTCTGAAGTTGAAAGCTCTTTCCCTTGTTTCCTGTGTCGTGCGTGTTCAGCTGAAGCCCAAGGTTCGCCCTGTGAGTTCAGTGGGCGGGTGTATCAGCACGGCGAGGACTTCCAGCCAAACTGCCAGCACCAGTGCACCTGCATGGACGGGGTGGTGGGATGCATGCCCCTCTGTCCTCAACAAGTGTCCCTGCCCGCCGGGCGTTGTGCCAGGCCCCGGCTGGCCAGACCCGAGGGCAGGTGCTGCGAGGAGTGGGTGTGTCACGAGGATAACCACATCAGTGAGGAGCCGGACGAGACGGCACACGCCCCCCGACGAGACGACCAGCACCTTCCCAACCACATCAGTGCCCTGCTGCAGCCCAGAGGGGACACATTCAGAGGTGAGCATGCAGTTCCTGATGCCCACCGCTGACTCTTCATGTGGTGTCCGTCTTATGTTGATGCGGACGAGACGAAGTCACTTTTAGAAGTATGTACCAGCATGTATTTCAGTGGTTCTGAATTTTTGTAAGAAAAAAAAGCACGTCAGACATTTAAAGGTGCAGTGTGTAAGATTTGGTCACATCTAGAGGTGATGCTGCATATCGTATCCATCACCTCACCCTTCTGAACATGCAGGAGAACCTATGGTAGACTTCAGGTGTCATTGTTACTCATTATTACATAATAAAGATTGTAGCAGTAAGAGGACATATATCAGGTTCAATTGGACATCCAGGTCTCATTTCATGGCTCAATGCTGGACAGCACCTTTGCCTAAATCTGCTGATTCAATTGAGTTGACAAGGACTCACCTGGGTATTTCAAGGTGCAGTGTGTAATGTTTCTGTCATTTTGTGAAATTATAATCACTCAATCTAAACATATTATTTTTTCCATTAACCTTAAATGAGCGTATGTATATTTACCTGAGGAACAGGCCCTCTCTACGGGGGCTGCCATGTTTTTACAGTAACCCAGAGTGGAAATACTAAACGTCTTTTGAGTTTTAATAACTGAAGTCTACCATTGGTTCTTCTACATGTTCAGAAGGGTGAGGGTGAGGTGATGGATGCAACTTCACCTCTAGATGTCACCAAATCTTACATACTGCACCTTTACGCTGTCAAGACTCAATCAGAGTCAGTCTGGCCTATGTTATATAGGCCCATTGTCTATAGCTGCAACCATCATCTACTTTGCTTGTCAATTAATTTGTCATCAATTATTTTTTTGTTTTCATCAAAACTGGGTTAAAAAGTCATAAGCCATTTTTTTATTTTTATTTTAATAGACAAATACAAAACAATACAGAACGTACTCTTGGAATATAATCTTTCATTATATTATGCTATAATAATAGTGCAAAAACCAGAGTATGTTTTATTGATCAGTGGACACCCTGATCTTTAATAGACCCAATTCATCAATTTGTTGCCATTATATCAATAATCAACATAAAATCAATTGTTGCAGTCATATATGAGTCTCCCACCAGTGGATGAGAAGAGAAACATCTTCAGAGTGAACTGCACTCCCCCCTTTATTTGCTCTTGAATTAAACAGTTCGACCTCTGAGGAGCATGAATACGAAGATTTCACATTGGATTCTGATTTCTGTTTTTTTTAAAGGTACAGTGTGTGGAATTTATTGAAATGTATTGTTGAAGTTGCAGTTGGACACCCCTCATTTTAACTTTTAAGTAAGTACAGTATATAGCAGAACCTATAAGTCAGCTTTCAGTTACTATAATTCCAAAGGTCTCACAATTCACTTTGTGATAGATATGAGACAGATATTTTTACAAATGTATAATCACCTCAATGGATGACTTACTTTCTACATTACCCATATATACCCTTTATATAAGGAGCGGGTTCCCCCTACGGGGCCCGCCATGTTTTTACAATTGCCGTGGGTGGATGTACTAAAAATGTTTTGAGTTTTAATGATAACTGAAGTCTACCACAGGTTCTCCTGCATGCTCAAATGGGAATGGTGAGGTGATGGATACAAAATGCAACCTCACCAGTAGATGTCGCCAAATCTTACACACTGCAGCTTTTACCATGTCCATTTTTGGCCCCTGTTAAAAGACCCACCCATGAAATAAAAGAAATGAACATCAACAAATTTGCACAAAATGATTTAAAAACAAAGGGTTGATTCTAAGGTAATATGAAAACAACTGTTCAGGCATAAACCTATCATTCTAAATTATATTTCTGTCAAAAAATGACGATAATTACAAGTAAATATCACACATTGGATCTTTAGCTGTAAAAAAATATATATTTACAATGTTAATCTTTATGATCTATCTCTTGGGGATCTTGCCCTGGTTGTTGAGACATGATGCATAGTGATCCACTGACTCATGTTTATTTATTTTCTGTTTGTTTTTTTCTCTCTTCTCCAAACATCATCAGTTCTGCTATTTGATGGCCATTTGATCATTTCACTGTCAAAATGAATTATACCTTTGCTTCTGCCACAGAGATCGTGTCCTTCCCCATGTCTGAGATATTACTCAAACCCAGCTGTTTCCCACAAACCACTGAATGGACCGAGTGTTCCACGACATGTGGGATGGGCATCTCGAGCCGTGTGACCAATAACAACCCAGAGTGTCGGCTGGTTAAAGACATCAGACTGTGCCAGATCAGATCCTGTGAGCTCCAGCTTCCTGCAGCCAGCAAGGTACGCAAAGTCTCCTCCAGCTGTTAAAGGTGCAGTGTGTACGATTTTGGTCATTTTTGTAACTTCTGAAAATATTAGAAAACAATTACACACTGACATTTTCATGAATTTATAATCACTTAAAGGTGCATTGTGTGAGATTTGATGACATCTAGAGGTGAAGTTGCAGTTGATGTTGTAACCATCACCTCACCCTCACCCTTCTGAACATGTACGAGAACCTATGGTCGACTTCATTTGTCATTAAAACTCAAAAGATGCTTAGTACGTCCACTTTAGGCTACTGTAAAAACATGGCAGCCCCCGTAGAGAGGACCCGCTCCTCATGTAAATATATATCAATGGCAGTCTACTATAGGTTCTCCTGCATGCCATGAGGTGATGGATACAACATGCAACGTCATCTCTAGATGTCATCAAATCGTACACACTGCACCTTTAAGGGTTATATAAACAAATACTTGTATTTGTCGAGAATCTGGAACTGATGACATTTCTGGTCCAACATCCAGCGGGGAAAGAAGTGCCAGCGGACAGTCCGCCCTCAGGAGCCAGTCAGCATTTCTTTCGCCGGATGCTCAACGCCACAGTGGTACCGCCCTCGCAGCTGTGGGACCTGCAGTGACGGCCGATGCTGCGCGCCTTCACTAACCCGGACCGTGCGCCTCCACTTTAGCTGTCCTGACGGAGAGGGTTTCCAGAGAAACGTCATGTGGATACAGCGCTGCAGCTGCAGCACAAGGTGCCACACACACAGCCGGCCCTCGAGCCCCTCGGTCAGCCTCCACAACGACATCCACACCTTCAGACACTGAGGCCGTGTCGTCATTTACAGCTTTGACCTGCAGAACACAATGCACCCGTCTACAGGTGCATTCTTTTGATCACTTCTGAAAATATTACAAAAACAATTAGATACTGACATTTTTATGATTTTCTCATCGCCTTACTGTATTATCTTCTTCCATTATCCTTAAAGGTGCAGTGTGTATGATTTGGTGACATCTAGGGGTGAAGTTGCATGTTGAATCCATCACCTCACCCTCACCCTTCTGAACATTTAAGAGAACCTATGGTAGACTTCAGCTGTCATTCAAACTCAAATGATATTTAGTGCATCCACTCTGGGCTACTGTAAAAACATGGCGGCCCCGTAGAGAGGACCCGCTCCTCATGTAAAAAGACATGAACAAAAATAAATTGGGGTGATTATGAAAATGTTAGTTTGGAATTTCCCTACCAACCAAAGTGACAAAAATGACCAAAATCTTGCACACTGCACCTTTAAATGAGAAAGGGTCCGCTCTATGGGGGCAGCCATGTTTTTACAGTAGCCCAGAGTGAACAAACATCTTTTGAGATTTAATGACAGTGTACCATACGTGTAATCCCCTCCAAGCACAGGCAGACAAAAGTGGCTTTCTTGCAACGGGTTTATTCCAGGCTTGTTCCCCAAATCCACTGTGAAAACTGAACATTAATTATCAAGGAAATAAAGCGTTACATGTGATGTTAATATAACAGAAATTATCATGCACAGCATGAGATATAATATTTCCAAAATAAAATACAGACAAACAAAACGATGATGGTGAAGGATACACCATGCAACTTAACCTCCAGATGTCACCAAATCTTACACACTGCACCTTTTAAATGCGATGCCTCAGACCAGGTAAACACTTGCTTGCACTTTAAGCTTCCTGCCACAATGACAGTTCGCCCATACACCAGAGATGTGTTTGCTTTTGTTGTCTACGGAAGCGTGTCGTTGCCACACGGAAAAAAAAAGAAGGTTCAGTTTCACATAATTACGTGATAATTATCATGAAATAACGTGATAATTATCATGTTATTTCGTGATACTGGCAGCATCACGTGATAATTTCAGTATCTCATCCGTGATACTGAAATGATCACGTTATTATGTGATACTGAGCCTTATTTTTTTCTTCCATGTGGCAGCAGTATGCTTCCATAGTTGTCGGGCAGAGACATGAAACACTTCTGTGCTAGACTGTTGTCAGAGAGGTTTCACTGTATTTATTG
>JAFBJT010111411.1:34130-74041 GCA_016785325.1 Chascanopsetta lugubris | reverse complement strand
GGGGGGGGTGTGGAGGGGGGGGCAGGGGTTTATCGGGGGGGTTTCTGTTGGTGTCATATGAATCCAAACCAGGCAGCAGTCCAGGGAGAGTAAGTCACTCCTCCTCCTACCCTCCAGTGCCCCCAACATTTCCCATTCCAAGAGCATGTATGTATATATAAGTGTGTGTGTGTGTGTGTGTGCGTGTGCGTGTGCGTGTGCGTGTGCGTGTGCGTGTGCGTGTGCGTGTGCGTGTGCGTGTGTGTGTGCGTGTGTGTGTGTGTGTGTGTGTGCGCGCGCGCGCTATTAACCATGTGTTGACTCACCCCTGCAGCTGTGTCTGTGTGAGTGAGTGGGAGAGCGGGTGCACGACTGTGGTCAGGGAGGAATTGATTCCTCATAGATGCATCATGAGTCTCTCTTGAAGCTCTCCCCTGTATTGATGTGCAGGAATCCTATTGGATTTTTAAACACCGCGTTTTTAACACCTATAAAATGTTATTTTTAAACAAACAACCCCCCCCCCCTTCTGCCCCCCCCCCCGCCGTAGAGCAAAACCCTGGCTGTGATGCCTCGTTGTACCGTTTTTAACCTGACTCCATCATGACTGTAGTGAAGCTGAGGGCAACTTGTGTTTTTGATTTTGGAAGAAAATACAGTGTAGGATAGAGTGGCAACTAGTGGTGAGTTGCATGTAGCCCACCGCTGCCCACTAAGGATGAACCTGTGGAATCCTTTAGTTGTCCTTAAAACTGATAAGTATTTAGTTTATATATATATATATATATATATATATATATATGACATTATTATATGACCACCTGCTGTCATCGAGGTAGAAGTACAAATTGGTCCTAGCATCAAGTTGATTGTCTCGGTGTCTCTGCGAAGCGTCTTATTATAAGCGTTAAGATCATTCTGTATTAAAGGTATTGAGGCCACCTAATCAAAACTGCAGATAATGCCTGAGCTCGTGTGAAAACGCAGTTGAGGATCCTCTGAGGGATTCACTGCAAGCAAGGGATCATATTGATAACCCCAATGTGACAGATGCTTCAGTGAAAAGAAAACACAGTTCCATGGCAGATGCGCGCCAGGTCTTCAAGCGAGCTTTTGATGATTAGGGCCGATGCAAGTGACGACGTTCTGCAAGGATAAAATAAGTGATATTCACAGTTGAATTTACATGCATTGGTGCCGGTATGTTGCGTCACCCCGAACCCGAACCCTCACCAATCCAGTGATGTCTGTGCTGTTCAGAATGTGTCTGAGCAAAGAATCTCCTCGTGCATTGTTCATGTGTGAAAGGCAAACTTCAGAAAAATCTGCAAAGGTGGACGTACTCTTTTTTTAAATTTTTTTTAATCTGAAAATGACTCTGCTAGTGCAACGGTGATACAAGCCTCATAAACATTTGCGTTGTGTGCAAACACGCGGAAAAATGATGAGCAAAGCACTTTTTTGCATCTATGGGACGATGGTGACTAGCTGCAGAATATCCAGGACGAGCACAGGCACCGACGAAACAATAGCCACTTAACATGGTCTCTGGACCGCAGCCTCGAGTACAGTCATTTCATCGGGACTGTAAAGGCTTTGATCGTAGTTCGAAAAGGCGAATGATAAGATGTGTTACAGGAGCAGGGGATTATGGGAGCAGAGTGACAGATGGATGAGCGAGGCCGGTGCGCTCGGCGGTGGATGGACTAAGACTGTGCACGGGCAGTGCCAGGCTTGCTGTGTTTCCACTTTGCTGCCCCAGGCCATGGTGAGTGACCAGCAGGGGCCCCGAGAGGCGAGGGTGGCAACCGTGCCGACAAGTGTGTTACGGGCCATATGGAAGTGTACATAAAGTGCATGTTCCATCTAAATACTAATCTTCCTTTGAGAGTATTCAGCGGTTGTGCGCAACTATCAGTGTGAGTGCCGCACCACAGGGGTTCGAAGGATCGGACTTCATAAACAATAGGACATCAGCAGCAGCAGCATCCTCTATTTCAAATTAAATGTTACTCGCTAACTTATACTTTTCTATCCAGGCCATTTTACGACTTTTCCAAAATTCATGAATAAACAGAGATTTCATAGCCGATTTTTCTCTCCGATGTCAGGGTTGGGAAAAGGTCAGAGGACTGGCTAAGACTTGGGACCTGAACAGACGGCCCGAGGCCCCCAAAGCTGTGTGTGTTCTATGTAAGAAACAGCAGGTGAGTTGACAAATCCTGATTTATAGTGGGTGAGAGTAAAACCTTCGACTTTTTGAACATTCCCAGACTCATAAGGTCATAGCGTGGGATTTTACTGCCCTGCGCAGGGCACTAACCAAAGCAGCAGATCAGCACGGTTATGAAAACGACAGGGCGGATCGTAGTAAGGTGCGAAATCGAACACCTGAGGGTAAAATACTGCGACATCCTGCTCAAACGGTGCTTTTGTTTTGGAAAAGATTCAATTAATGCAAGTTCTCGGACACAGCGTATTCCAGTTTCATGGTGGCCAGTAGGTGGTGCTGTGTACTGAGTATACATCTCTCTTTTATGCCTCAACGGACATGCTAGCGACGGATGCTAGCGCCGATGGGTTTTAGCTCACTTGCTTGCATGTTTCGCCTCTCATGCCGCCCCAAGAGAGTCAGCCACAGTCAACACACACCGTGTAGGATTTAGTGACATCTAGTGGTGAAGTTGCATATCGTAGCCAATACCCTATAGCCACCCCGTCCATCCAAATATATAGGAGCACCTACGGCCGCCTTCAGTTACCATTACAAGTCATTAGTAAATGGCTCAATGGTGAATGAAAACAACAATTTGTACATTCAGGTAAATAAACATACATATATATTACTTCATAATCAATTCAGAGCCAAATCTACTCGAATCATACAAACGGCACCTTTAAAACTAGGTATTTCATCATGTCAGAATAACTAATAATAAGGTGAGAGATTCGCTGAGTGTTGAAATACTCATCTGTGGAGCTTTAATTCACCCTGACCCCACCACTATACGCGTTGCCATTGTGCAGCATTACATAATAATAGAGTATCACGGTGGCATAAAAAGGCGGTCTATGGCCATTTCAGGCGACAGAGCCATTGCTCTTCACCGTGAGTGTGGAGCAGCGAAGCCCTGCAGCCACGGAACTGCTGCCACATCAATAACACCTCAATAACCGGCCCCTAATAAATTCTGAAATGGCCAGCCCACGGCATTAGAGCTGGTAAATATGAATATGTGGCGGTGACAGGGTACATTAGCATCGCTGCTGGTAAATATGTATAGGCTGCTTTGACTGCTCGGGATTGGAAGAGTGCGGCGTCGGCAGGTTGAGGGTGAGGAAAGCTCCGGCACAGACGGACACAGGGGCGCTGAGACAACAGCGGCTCTGCTGATGGGCTCTTTCTATGCTAATAGTCCACAGGGTGAGCTTCTGCTCTGGTATTAGAGGGTGGGGATTTTCTTAGAGGTGTGTGTGTGCGTGTGTGTGTGTGTGTGTGTGGGGGGGGGTTGGAGTTGTAGGGCCTCTTTGCCTTCAGACGCCTGGGCTGCACCTTTCAAGACCTCAATTTGAGAAACCTTTGAAGCAGAGAATGGCTTCTGTCCACCTCGATGCAGAGGCACCATGAAGGTCATGGATGGAGGTTTCTAGGTCGAAGGCTTTCGCAGGTGGTTATCCGTCAGCCGCTGATAGATATGTATTTCGGCTCACCTGCTGGCACAAACCAAGGTGCCGGCTTAGAACCGAATGCCTTGCTGCAGATGGGTTTTGAAATGTCAGCAGTTTTAGAGCACCTACGCAAAAACAGGTCCTCTGTGCCTCACTGCCTCGCCCAAAGGTGTTCTGTGTGGTCGGCTGGAGATGATTCTTGAGGAACAGCCAAGACTGGAAGAAACAACGCTGAGATTGCTGCACATCATGTTTGGCTTCAGTAGTTAGCTTGTTTTATTGTGTTCCAAAAAAAAAATTTGCTAAACTTAGCAAGCCTTGTTCCTCATGATGAAAAAAAAATGCTGAATGCTACACGGGAAAAAACAAATTGGGGCGAAGGAGGAAAACTTGGGGATAGGTTTTAATGATGAGTACTTAGCTCGGTGGTGAACCGGAATAGAAATCAGCGCTGGATCCACATTGTTTATCGTCTTGGGATGCAATTAAGGAAGGGAGAGAAACGGAACGTCTTATTTTCACAGGCTTAAAAAAAAACGAGGGGAGATCCTCTCCCCCCGGAGGTTCGGAGGGTTCGGGGGCATCTCGCCGATTCATTTTCAGCCTTCTGGCACCTTCAAGGGGGAAGGAGAAGGAAGGGAAGGGAATGATCTGCCTTTGTGCACTTTTAATTACAAACGGCTGGCGGGGCTGTGAGCTCCAGAGACCAGAGGTGAGGCGAGGCGAGCCTGTCAGGAGCAGCTGCCACTCCGCTGGCAGCTCAATATCAACCTAAACATCCCAGAAACCCACAGAGGGAGAGGGAGGGTGGCAGCATCCAGGTTAATGCATGATTGAGGAGACTAGCTACAAGAAACATGCCAATCACTGGACAGGTCTGACCGAGGGGGCGACCTCCGGCGCAGACGGATGGAGCACAAAAGAAAGTGAAAAAAACTTGCAGTTCATGCATTGGCCACTGGAGGCTGACTCCAAAAGGGAGCGAATGTCCATAGACTCCCATGTTAAAGTGTTCAACTTCAGAGGTGAATTAAACATGTTTAAAGCCTGGCGCAAACTTCGGTTTTGGTCTCAATCAGTCACACGTTTTCTAGTGACAACTGTACAGGGGGTGCATTTTTTTCTAGCTTTAGTCATTTCTATTTGATCAACGTTTGTAATGACGCATAATTAAGGGCGTGGTCTCTCGACTGACACCCGAGGCGACCTGGCACGTACCGCGGATGAGGTGACGGCACCACGAGCCGACCCACAGCTCCCCGAACCAGGAAGTAGTAGGAGTTAGGTATCGCCAAGATGGCGACGAGGGACTCTCACCACAATTCGCCTCACAACCACTCTGCCGAAACCAACGGGTGACGTCACGGATGCTGCGTCCATCTTTATATACAGTCTATGATTGACGCCATCAATCACACCAATACTGCAGACTCCCCGTAATGCACCGATCTCTAATCAGACAATTCAAGTGAGTCCAAAGTTTTTAAATTGTACTACTCCTGCCACTGCATCTTTCAGCCCTGTAACAAGACTCGAAGGAGCCTCGTAGCCATGAAACAAAAACCTGCAAACCAGCGATACGGATCTTTGCTTATTGACTCTGCACAGAACAGAGCGTCTTCAGCATCCCGCCTTACTCCCTCGCAACCTGATTATAAACTAGAGGTGCACACAAATAGCTGAAAGCCTCTCCTAAGGAGTAAAACGGGAGGCACATAAAGAGGGATGGAAGTTTGCTCAGCGCGAGTGCGAGGACTCGGTAGAATTAAGAGTTTGCTAATTAAAATCACGCAGACACAAACCGGCAGTTAAAATTAATCATATTTGTTTGCGCCAAGACTGAAAATCTCAGAGCAGGCTAATGAGCTGAAAACATTCAGATCGACCCAGAGAGGAAAACGGGTAATAAATTCATTTCCTTTAAATGGGTCAGACAGTCTCCCAATATCTTTTGTTTTGAAGCAGAAGCGAGAAAAAGTCCCACGGTTCCACCGCGTAGTCGGGCTCGGCTCTGTGGCGTTGAGCCGTTATCGTGGAAACACAGGCTTAACACCAGAGAGGGGAATTATCTGGCAATGCGACGGCTGTTATTGCCTTCAGAGGCGCTTTAATAAGACCCGGCTAACCTGTGACCTGACTCGGTGAAATAGCCGAGGTGGCTCAGGGGGCGTCGACATGCCCACGGGAGCCGCGGCTTAATTCCCTAGTCAACTGCGCCCGGCTTGTCATCCCGGTGAACGGGGAGTTCACGTAATTAGAATGGACGGCCGTGCGCCGAGCCAGCGCGGGAGCGTAAGTGGATTATGTATATATGCAAATATTTGACACATGGCCACAGGCGGTTCAAGACATGCGACTGTGAGAGGTGTGAGATATCAACGCGTAGCATATTTCCCCTTTCTGCGAATGGGAGCAGTCAAACAAACAAAAAAAATCACTCCGACGCCACCCACCTTGTCTGAGCCCACATGTGTCGAACACGTGGGCCGGCGGCCAAATGTGGCCCATGAGATCATTTTCACAAAGGAAAACGATTGTGTAAAGATAGAAGACTAAAGCATACATTGCCCATGAACCCAAGTAAATTACACATGCCACTTTTTTATGTGTCCCAATACATTCTGTGCATTTACATTTTTAGGCGTATGGAACTGCTTGTACAATATTTGTAACTTGAGTGAATAATAATCAAATATAAAGACAGTTATTTCACAGTATGTTAAGTAATAATTACATTTAGTCCCACAATCTAAACCGGCCCTTTGAGAGCAACCATACTGCTGATGCGGCCCTTTCATGGTCACACATGTACCAATATGGAAACCCTCAGAAACAGCTACCACACCTGTTGAGCCGGAGATAAGTAAATAAATAAAAAAAAGAGCTGTAAATGAGTCTGTGAAGTCGCCTCTCCAGTGAAGTATGAGCGCCTGCTCTCCTCTGTTCCTCTTGGCTGCCTTTAATTACAGAAGCGAGGATAATCTAGAGGGCTCAGGGCGTGGCCGTGGACAGAACCGAGGAGCTCCGACGGGAGATATCGACTCAAGGCTGTAGCAGCGCTGCCTCCTGATCTACGACGACCCTCTCCACAAAGGCAGGTATAAGGTTTAACTGCCAGGTGTGTGATAGGAAATCTCTTTAAGTCGGTTTCGCCGCCGGGGACGAGCAAACTGCAGCAGACTTGTAATGAAAATCCGACGAGACAATAAAAGACAAGGTGATGGAGGCAGATACAAAATCACGCCGCAACTAGGAGAGGATTTGTGAATCGATTTCGGGCTCCACACTCTGTCACGTGCGCGTGCACGTGCGTGTACGTGCGCGTGGCTCCGAGCGCTGAAGGGAAGGTTTCAGGCTGATGATAAATGAAGCGTCAGGTGACTTAAGATAGTGTTTTATAAGAATCCCCTCAGCAAAGCAGCGGTGCACAAAGTCCAATTAATAAAGATTAGCTCCTTCGTCCACCCCCCCCCCCACAGACCTCGTTTTAAAAATCCTCGTTAATTAAAACAAGGTGAATGAAAATGAAGGAATCATTATGCATGAGGTAGAAGTGCAGCTAAGAGATATCCATGGAGCAAGTTAGAATGAAAGACGGAACAAAAGTTGGGCTTCTTTATGAATTAATCTAATTAACAGTTGAGTTCGGGTGGAATTATTTCCATCTCACTCGGCAGTGATGGATTATGAAGTCATTGTTTGAATGTTACTACGAGTGCATCGTGTTTCATTGCATTGTCGATCTTAGCTTATTCAAGATCGGGTTGCAGGGGAGAGCAGCTGTCACTGCCACCCAAGTGGCATCACACCTATCCCCATTCAATCTTTCCCGTAGGTGGCGAGTCAGCGAGATTGAAAGAGGCGTACATAGGGTCAATGCGGGGTTCGGTATTTTGATACTCCGACACGCAGGATGGGGAGGGCCGAAATCGAACCCGTGACCTTCTGGTTGGAGGTCAACTCCTAAAATCCCTCAACCACAGTTGTGGGTTATAAGTGTGGAATCACCTAACAGTCTAAACCAGGAGCAGGTCTACTCAGTGGGGGCCGCCATGTTGCACCACCGTGTTTTCACATAAGCCCAGAATGGAACATGATGACCGAAGGCTACTCCATGTTCTCGTACAGGTTTGGAAGGGAAGGGCGAGGTGAGGGTCAGGTACGCATGCATACCCCTCATGCAACCTCACCACTAGACACCATCGATTTAACTTTGTTTTGCTGTGTGAAGTCAATGGATTTCCATCTTATTCATGCACATACACAAACTTTATAAATGACTGTTCTTCGGGAGGATGAGAGACAAAAAGTAATTAGACACAGCGGCCGCTTGCAGAGTCTCACCGCAATAAAGCTGAGCTCAAACGAGAAGAGAAGAGTTGGTCAACATATTGGATTAATGAATCAGCCTCTCAGCTTTCATCCTAGTCCGAACTCCCATTGTTTGGGTAATCGTATGGTGTACTGGAGCACGAGACACACCACAGAGTTGTGTACGAGAGGTGAAGCATTTGCATGAAAGGAATAATGAGGGATTTCCACCCTGCCTCACAGCACAGGCCGGTGATGTATGAAACGTGAAAGAGGAGGTAAAGTAAATGGGTTATCGAACACAAGGTCCAATGACTGTATTAATCTCAGCCGTGCGACGCCGAAGACGGATGGGACGAGTAAAAGTGCAATTTTTCATTAGGGGTCATTATTGGTGACAATGATGGCGGTGGATGAGGCTTCCATCATAACTCAGAATGATTTCCCAACAAGAGAATGACAAATCAATTACAGTCCATGTCTGGGTGTGATGAGGTGATTCTCCTCAGGACAAGCTCACTTACAGTTCACCATAATAACACCGTCACACTCTATGATCGCGTACACACTCTGCACACTGGACCTTATGGACAGTACTATATACAGTACATATCAACTTAGGCAGGATGTCAACATTGATATTCAGGAGCCCACGCACACACACACACACACACACACACACACACACACACACACCAATTTCTATGTATCTCTATGTATGGATACATATTCATGTGTAGAAGTGGGAGATTGCTGTGATATATTTTCTAATACATGTGGACTATATGTAAAATGTAATATAAACACCCATTTTTTCTACTTTATTTTTAAAAATAGATTTGAAAGTGTCAGTCTTTATTGGCCGTCAGATAAATTGGCAAGTCTCAGATATACATTTTGATATGTTACTATATATACACGTTATATATAAACAAGAATTGCATTTAAGTTATTACATTAAATTTGCCAAAGTATGACAACAAATTACAGATGGACACTGGAATGAAAAAGTGGGAAATTAGCACAATTGTACAATGTGTGATGGTGTTGGTGGATTGTAAGGAATTAACCTGTAGAAAGTTCATGTCTCGTAAATGACTTCTTCATTTCAGTTTATTTTCCCCTCATTTGTTGAAATAGATAAACTCTCTCCTTCATTTCTCTGCTGCTGCTTTTTCCAAAAAGTGCAAATGGAGGAGCACTCACTAATGAGATCCATCCCACTGTACTGTACCTAATCGTTTACCTGCAAAAAAATGTCCGTTCGAGTAATAATAATTCAGCACAGGGCTTCATTGAAATTGTAGATGAGCTCTATTGGAATACATTAGCCAGGAGAAGTTCTGTCGAGGGGAGTTTGCTCGAAGCTCCGGCGGAAGGAAGAAAAAATATTGAATTTTCATGAAACTGTAGCCAAGAAAAATACCACAGGATTAAGATAAAGTCAAATGTAAATACAGTTCACAGCATGCTGGCTATATGATGTTACGATAATGTAAAAGGGATTTGGCTTAGATGTAAAGGAACTTAAATACTGCGTGTTTTTGCACGAGCATATTTATGAATCCTGCAGGAGGGAAGGAAAATATAGTCTCAATTTTTGCACACAAGACGTACTGAAAAGCTACCCGATGTAGAGCTGCTCTGTTCTGGACTCGATACCTTCCTGTTCTGTCATTGCTCATCAATGCATGCACACACACACACACACACACACACACACACTTTCTCGAAGGATAATATAAGTGTCTGATGACTTAAGTGTTTTCTATTCAATTTTCTGCTCAAGTGAGCTCCTTCAAACACTGCGCAATTAAGCAAAGGAACAGCTCTACCACACTTCATGCACTGCACCGAACCCTCGGGGACCCGAACCCCTCACCTTGTGGACTGCACGAGTGAAAGCGTCATTCATGCACATCCGCACATGCATGAACTGATGCTCACAACCATGACAACAAGTCCAAAGAGGTGCGGTGTAAAGTCAAAGGGCAGAATCCATTTGATCTGATCCACAGCGTTGGATTGGAGTATCTGAAGGACTCTATCTAAGTAAGCTAGTATCTAAGTATAGCAGAATAAGCTACTTACTCCAATCGACATTTCCATTAAAGGGAGGAGCATTATGTAGCTATTATCCACATTTAGTCAAGACCCATAGTGTAGCAATGGATTTGAGTTGCATATTAATGCATTTACCGATGACACTGGACAGGTCCTTCTCAGACACCGTGACTATAGCTGTTCAACGGTAATATATACGGTAGATATCTCGAAGTAATGAGCTCATGTTAGTGACATATTTGGGCCCAAACTTGAATCTATGCAGAATACTGAGCAGGCGGAGAGAGGCAACCCCGATCCCTGAGGGTCAGCAGAGCCAAACCAGGCTCTGACAGATCAATGGAATGTCTCTGAGATGAGAAAGACAGAATTAAAAAAAAAATTTTTTTTTAGGGACAAGCCTGCAGACAGACACCGTGGCCAGTCGAGTGATTAGCGAGGAGCCGGGCTGGTTGAGGTGGCCTGCGGCTCATCAGGATGTGGCTGACGAATGACTGAGGAGCTGGCAGGAGAAAGTCCAACAACCCCAATATAACCAGCGTCTGTGTCGGGCAACTATCGGCTCTAATGATGTCCAGGCTGAATCATCGTTAGTGTTGTTGTCACTGAGGAGGTATTTTGATGGAAGTCTTTCAGTCTCCATCTACAATGTAGGGGGGGAAAAAAGGTCATGCGGTCATGAACGACGGATTGTTTTGCTTTATTTGACTGCAAAAGCAGCACTTTCAAAAGGATGAGTGAAACGATGGTGCATACGACGAGGTGTTGTTTCAAAACAGTGATAAAAAGACACTTCTCTTGACACTCTCAGCAGAGAGTGCCACCATGATTTTTCTTCTTTAGAAAATTACATTATTTTTTTTTACAAAAGATGATAGAGCTTTAATGAGAAGCTTTTGACTTGATTGACTTTCTCACAGTTCCAAACACCTGACTAATCGGGTGCTAAAGTGTTTAGTAGTGTTAATGTCAGATTGTCGCCTTCTGCAGGAGTGGAAAATTACATTGTCAGGTAAAGCCTCAGCTAAAGTACCAGAAGCTTGACTTTCACTTGATCAGTGTCCAATCTCCTAACATGGAGGCCATGCCTTTGTAGTGGAACGACGCCGTGGAGAGGTTTCACTCTGTGATATCAAACAACTAAGGGACCAAAAATATTTTCTCTTTGAGGACAGAGACTGATATCGTCTCTAGCACCAGAGAAAACGTCCACTCGTCTGGAATCATCCAGATCTTGGTACAGCAGAGAGCGAGTGGTGAGGGGTCAGATGTTTGAGCTCATTTCCTCCGCGCTGCGTTCAACACCCTCAAACCAATTACAGACTATAATGTTCGGAGGCATGCGGGAGAGTTAACACGCTGGCAGAATAGCAACAGCCTATCAGAAGAATGGATACATCATTACAGTAAAATTCCTATTTAAATGCATGAATGAATGCTTTGCTGCAGGGGTGTGAGGCATTTCTTGAGTGTGGAGTTTGTGTTCTGATTGCAGCGCAGATACTCCTCGTGGTTGCAGTCAAACGCCGGCTATTGTGCCGCCTTTCGTCGGAAGGGAAGCTTGTTGATATTTCAAGGGATCTCCAGTTTAGAAACGGCTTCAAATGGAGGCGCAATTTCTCCCCGGGGAGGACGAGGATGAGTGCGCGCACTTCGCACGACGTTGTCGTAACGCACAATCAAGGTCGCCAGCTATGGGCAACGTACCATTTTCTACATGCCAGATAAGAAAACTCATTTTATTTTTCCCAAATATATTTTCGCACAGACAATTCCATCCCCCCTCTGCCTGTTTTCACAGTTGTGTTTTTCCCCCGTTGCAACAAACCAGAGTTGCCAGTCCCATTACAGATGCCGTAAGAGGGCCTGCAGCACGGCACATCCCCACAACGCCGGTTTCGTGTCTAAGCTGTCTACCTGCTGGGCATCGCCTCTAATGCTCCCGCAGATGTGTTTGTGTGAATAGTCTGGCTGCGTTTTGTGTGAGGGGGCTGTTTAAACTTCAGCTTTTATGAGAGCAGCATGTCGGGAACAAGTGTTGGTGGCTCGTTAGGCACCGACGCAAATCTGTGATCTTTGATGCAGCGCTGCGTGGAGGTGGGCCGAGCAGAATGGAACATTAGTCATGAAAAGGCTGAAAAGGCAGAACACACACACACACACACACACACACACACACACACACACACACACACACACACAGGTGAGTCATGCATTTGCTTGAGGATGTAGGCTGCATGTCACCTCTGCTTTTGGTCATATTGTGGCTCTTATTCCCCACAGAGGCTGCACTGAGCTTACTCGCTTACTTTCTGCGTAATGAATGATTTGTTTGTCTCATAAACTGTTCCAAGAAATAAAGAAGTGTTTGTGTATGGATCTGTACGTATGGGGTTAGGATTAGGGTTGAAGTATTCTATAGACTGATTAAGCTGAAGTTAAGTTTAGCTTGACACATTTGAGAAGATTGTCCGTTATGAATGATTCTGATAGTACATATACATGGACTTGCCTATGTAATAATAACACATGATCTAATGAGAGCACAGTTAAAAACTAACCCTGGAAGTGATGATCAATGTTTTATAATCTTCAAAACTACACTGTTGCATACCCTTCGTGTTTTGGGTCGATGTGTGGCATTTTCCACGAAGAAATAGAGACAAATACCAAACTGTTGGTACTATCAACAGTGATAGTGACCAATGGCACGACACTACTACAACTTCTGTAACAGAGCAGGCAAGAAGAAGTGATTATGTTGTTATGTTGGTAAAAGACCATGAGAAATGTATCGAACACCCAGAGGTGAAGAGCGAGGGAGGACGCTTTGCTGCCTCTATAGGGCTCAACAGCTTAAGATCACTACGGAGGAAACGAGTGATCAGGTTCATGTATGTGAAGGTTTTTCACAGTATATAGTCTGGAGGACTCTCGACTTGGTTGATGGATCGAGACACTGACCCTTAATGTGTCCGGCAATGTGCTACAAGATGACTTCAAATGAAGTGAGTCACTGTTCAGAGTCAGAGAGGTGGAGGATAATAAACCCGAGCCACCCACACAGGACCTGCTGGCAGGATGTGTTGTAGCAGGTCTGTGGGAAGAAAGGTCCAAAACAGCCTCCACAACACTGAGCAGGTCTCATCCATAATTACTGCAAGTGCCTGCTTGAGGTTATTACAGCCAAAGGATGTTATTAAATGTTATTAAATCCAAGGGTTTGCTGATTTTTCCACCCGCACCGTGCAGAGGGTGTGAGGTGGGCCTATAATTTGGATTTGGAAAGAGATGAGATCACATATTGGGACCAATTATGGCACAAAAAAAAGGGGAAAACTATTGTCTTCAGGATGTCTGTTTTCTAGCTTTCACTCTTTTATGCACTGCTGCCAGTAAAAGCCTGGAACAGCTGATGAATAAAATCAGTGTGAAACATTTGGTGACATCTAGTGGTGAAGTTGCATGATGCAGCTACATATCCCCAATCTCACCTCTCCCGTCCAAGTGTGCAGAAGAAACTACAGGAGCCTTGAGTTTCCATTCATTCTCTAAGGGTTTTACATTTGTCAGTTTCATTGTACTTGTGCAATGAAGCCATATTATATTCTATTTTACAGTATTCTATTTCATTCTATGGTGCAATACAGCAGCATCTGAAGGGAGGACTGCACACTCATAATTTAATTATAATTCAGTTGAAATAGATGAAGATCATTTAACTTATATCCGACACACTGGACCTTTTACTGGGAAATAACATGGAACTGATATTACGATATTAATTGTCTGACATGAAGTAGCAGCAGTGAATATGATTAAAGGTTGGGCCGATTAACGAATGAGACTGGATGACGTTAAACTAAATAAAAACATTAAGATCGAACGATAAGGTGGATGTATATAGTGTGTATTCTTTCACTCTCACAACATTATGAAAAACAGGTGATCAGCAAAACGTGTGTGGGAGCGCAGTTTGGAGCAGCACTAGATTTAAGGGCAGATGACTGGTTGACTGTAAAGTACAGCAGCACTGTCACATGCCATAAAGTATCCCCCCCCACACACACACACACACACACACAGAGGACGGACTATTTACAGCAAATCACCAGCTTCATGTGGAGGTGGCTAAGATATGCACGGGCACACAGGAGAAAATCCTCATCTCTCGGGGGCAGATTACAGACAGAAAATAGCTGTTGGCTGCGGATTTACAGGAATGTGTAAAACACTCAATGCAAATACATGTATTTGTTGTCCTTGGAATACTAAGACTGTCCATGGCAAGTAAATATCTGCATTTTCGAGGGCAGAATTCGGGATTAACAGAAGACTCGCTGCCTTAGCAATCATAACTAATTAGCTAAATTTGTCCTTTCGGAGATTAGTTCAATGACTGATTCAAATGTCTGACATGTATCACTGAATAGAGCAACTGCAGACCAGATGAAGCACCAAATACGGAGGAGTTGCCATAACAAAGAAAACAAAATGTTGAGCTTAAAATAATAATGGTGCAAAGTCAACACGCCCACTCAGCCTGTGCCATGTTTCACACATGACTGTTTGTTAGTGATGCCATGTGAGGAGGATGAGGCACGGAGCAGCCAGTTTGGAAAACAGGAACATGTACTGTTTATTCCTTCCTTATTCAACTGTGAAAATAATCTAGTTTGTTTATACTTCTGACAGAGTCTCAGATTATAAATACAAAATTAAGCTCAGGCTTGATGTTGATATTTAATTTGTCCAACTTGTTTAATTATATACCACATATAAATTATGTACATAACATACTACGTATACAATATTAGTGTATTGAATCAACCCCTGAGAATCCTATATTCCTAGAGTCCTATTGCATTGTGTTACATTGTACATTTGTACTAGAGTGTATCTAAGACATAATTGTCACCATTTTGCACTTGTATCTCTAGAATATAAACAGCACTGAGTTCAAAACCATAACCCAAATGCTAAATATTATTTTGCTGCAGGCTATATCAGATTGTATGAATAATCATTGTAGCTGTACGAGTGTGAATTTATAATCATGTTTTTGGATCCTTCTGTCCACTGTGTGTGTGTGTGTGTGAGTGCGTACTTTAACATTCTACAGATGAAAGAAAACACTCTCTTGCGCCTTCTCCCAAACCGCATCCTTTCATCTCAATGGAATTACGATGCATTCAGTGCGTCATGTTATTTTTAGCATGTTTTGGGGGGGCCGATCTGCGATCAGAGTGATTTGGATTCAAACGGGTCTTTCACAGCCTATTCAATCAGTGCAGCTGCGACCTGAAGTGTGTGCTCAGAAATAGTAGCTCCAACAATGGCCTGGAGTACTTATTCAGACGGCGTGTGCATATGAGTGACTCTTGAGCCCAGTCCTGAGGATGAACAAGTTTAATGTGGTAATTTAAAATCCACTAAACTGTCGGACTGGATAACAAGCTGTGATAAGGCCAGATATCAAAAAATCAAGATGCAGAGAGAAATTCGACTCATTCGCGTTTGGGTCTTTATCCCTGCAGCTTGAAGGTGCTTCCATTGTATCGTTCGAGATGAGCAGCATAAATGGCAATTCCAGCAAATGCCAGCGCTATCATTTGCATGGAAATTACGTTGTGTTTATTCACTGAAGGTCAAATTCAATTCTAAATGCGACCTTGGATTTTATATTTGGTTTTGCGTTTACAGGATTGCGCCTCGATGGGACCGACTAATTATACATTAATCTACTTTGGTTGAAAATACAGGAGCAGAGCGTATGGAGTGGGGATGATCACCACCAAAGAGCCAGGGTTGAAACACAACTTTAGCCTGGATGTGACCGTCCTCTGAAAACAGCACGTAGGCACGAACGGACACCTCTTTACACGCCTCATTAAAAACAATGGGAAAATGTCATTTTTGTGGGATGGTTCAGTATAGGGGAGGTGGTGGGAGGTAATTCAGATATAAAGGCCGTCAAGAAGAAATTTATGGGGGGGGATTTTTTATCTCTGAAGGACGAGAAAATAGTTCTATGTCAAATGGTCGAGGAGGAGGAGAAAACGCTAGACAGCTAGCTTGTTTTGCTGGCAGTTAACGAAACAACGTTAAACTCCAGAGGAGAAAAGCACTTAATATACAAAACGACATCTATGATCATAGCTAACGTCTATCAACAAGCTACAATGGTCATTACAATACATGTTTTTTTTTGGTTTTTGTTTATGTTTCTGAGATTTGTTTTAATGAAGAATTCAATTCTCAATCTCGAGCCGGACCCAAGTACTGTGATTCCAAATAGCTGAAAATGGCAGAGTTCACAACCTGCACTCTGAAAGTGGCTGCGTGTCGGCAATCTTGATCTTCAGTCTACGGAGCGGAACATCCAGGTATGTATCTGTTTTGTGATATGATCACCTGAGCGGCCGCTTCCTAGGTATGTTATTGATTCCTCCATCGATTTAGCCGAGACGTTGTTCAACCTACCTCATTATTTCGTGTGCGGCGGCTTCTTGTGGTGGGACTGGTTCCGCTGTGAGTGGCCCTCACATGTCCCCAGTGGGATGGTTAGCTGAGTGAGGGGAGCTCCGCTTGAACAACATGGCAGCAGCAGGCGTTACAAGTGCTGGAAGACCAGAGAGACGATTTCTAATGAGTAGCAGTGGGATTAAGACAAAAGTGCAACAAAACAGAAGAAGGACAACAAACGGTATACTGGACTCCTTTGGTTGTGTTTTACTTAGGAGTCATTATTTACGCTTTTGTTTCTTTTACATGAAACATGTTCGGCCACATTATCTGGGTAAAAAAAACGCATGGTCTCTGAAGGTGCAGTCACATGTGTTTTTTTCCTGCATTACCATAACAAAGTTTACACTCCAAAGACGGAGCAGAAACCCTGACGGCTTGAAGGAGAGCAGATGCATGTTTCTTTACATCTCCAGATTCTCAGTTAGGTCCCTCTGAGGCTTCTGTTGGAAAGGAGGAGTCGGGCTAAGGCAGCGTCTCTTATGCGCTGTATGAATAATACATCTGTTTAGACCACTTTATTTGCTTCGTTTTGGATTTTGTTCCATCGTTCTCGATCCGAAGCATGGATACGAGATGCAAACCATTAACATACGTGTAGTATTCCAATTAATTCATAAAGTTTTTGTGATATTAAAGATCCAATGGGACACATTGAGGTAAACCGATCTCCATTTCCATTGGCAGATGTGATTATACTGACGTGTCAATGACTGTATAAACAATCTAGATGTAGTGTTTCCAATGAGCCCTTTATATTGATGGGATCCTCACTTGAAGGCAGCCATGTTGCAAACTAAACACCTTTCCCATAGGTTCACCTCCATTCATAATTCAAGGCTGCAACATGCAACCAAACCACTAGATGTCACTAAATCCTACACTATTTGATATGAAAACATCAAATGCTGTATCATAAACGAAGGAAAAGTGAGCGCACAAAAACGAAATAAAAATGTTTGGTGCTAGCAACAGAAGTAACCTAGATTCTGCGGTGGATATGGGACGCGACAAGTGTGACACAGAGTGAAACTCCAGAGGGAACTACATCACAGTTACAGGGAGGGAGAAGCTGATTTGTGTCGTCAAATGTTGCTCCATTTTCTCCTGTACACACCGGTTTGCATCAGCATTTCAAAGATCCCAGGCTCAGACACGTCCATTTGTTTTTGATAGATGATGACAGCCAGACACGGCCTTTTTTTTGGGTCCCGACGTCCTCTGCTACAGACCGAACAGGACTGTTTTGTAAAGTTCAGAGCGGGAAATTTACACAGACTTGCAGCCAGTCATAACTAATAGATTTGACTTCTGTTTCCAAGTTTTAAGGGGTTTGTGGTAAAAGCCGTATGAGGTACTAACAGAGAATGTATTCAGGCGCCTGAGAACCACCTCGGGGATTCTCACAGTCTCAGATCAGACGAGAGATACAGTATATGTGGTCTGAACTTTGTGTTCACTCGAATCCATGGAATGGCACACATGTAATGAAATCACTGCTCATTTACCGTAAGTGGGTCATCACACAGCGGTTAACTGCAGCGGCACTGAGTCATGAGTGCTAGTTGACGTACCAGCCAATCAAAATGAAGCTTCACTACAAGCCAATCGAATGGGTGTATGCCCACTCACCACTTTAGGATTTCTGTTAACAGTTAAAAATGTACTGTAAATATAAAAAAAAACAAAAACACAAAGGAATTGTCTTTGACAGTATTTAAAAAAGGACAGTAGGCCCAATATTCTCAATGTATCACGACGTGCATATGCCCAACAATGTTGACACAGACATTACTTTATAGACAGTAGGAGATGTAGTCAATGCTGAAGACCCCTGTTATAAGATGAATAAGAACTGTCCCTTTAACTCATACATGAGTCCTGCAGAGCAGTTGCATAGTTAATGTGGCCTTGGTGCATTAGCTCAACTTTAGCTCAACTAGCAGCTTTAGCAATAACATAAGTAATCATTGACACTACTCAGAAGTATGAGATCATTTGTAATATTTCAAATACATACATATCATTTCTTTAGATCCACAATGTGAAACTGTGGGTTATTTTCATGCGTGCCCCCACAGGTAGAGAGCATTTCTGAGAGCCCCACTAAGATAAGATCTATGGTTCTTGGCACTCGAGTGGAAAACGATTCAGTTCCTGAAAAGTGAACAATTTATAGCTCCGTGTCTTTCCAGGGTTTTTCCTGTAAAAGCTCGTCATGGCTGAAATGGAAACTGAAAAACTCAAAGTGATATAAATGTCCAAGGATGGCGGGTATGCACGCACCATTAGAGAAGGGGAAACGGAGCGATACCATGTGATACTGCCAAAGGGGGCATTACCGTCTTCACCACAGCTTGGCTCATAGTTGATTGTCCATTAACTAAACACAGATAAGACGGTCACAGGGTGGGAAAACTCGCTCCACACTGGGCGAGCTGGACACATGCATGAGGCCTCCAGGTTGATGTGCATGTGGTACACTGATCATTAAACCATGACTGGAAGAGAAAGAGCTCTGTCTATTAAAACATGTGTTCCGGGAGTTTTGGGCATGTGATCGTCACAAGTCAAAAACCGATCTGATCATGTAGATTTGAGTGGATCTGGAGGGATGGAAGATGACTTGTACAGTGAATTATCTATTGAGTGAAAGGACATGGACTGCTCATACAAATGAATAAGCGCCATCCAAGAGTGAAGCCCAAAAAGAAAAAAAATAAACTAAAGCTATTTCAACTTCAGACCCCTGACCTGGGCCTTAGCCTGTGTCCACGGAGCATTGGCCCAATCGCGATAGTATCGTCCCATCAACCAAATGTGACTATGCACACTCTGGCAAAAAATAGGGGTGTTCATGACAGTGAGTAAAGAAGAACTGTGTCAAACATCCTCATGTACTATTTTGCTCAGAAGCAGCTAGTTATTAGCTGCGATATTTTTTGTGGCTTTGAGACTTAGCTGCTGTGACATGCGCGAGCTGCTCTGTCAAAACAAACATGATTTAGTATAAGCGGGGGAAAATGGTGAGACCTGCTCCAATAAGTGGAACAAACTGAGGTAGGAGCTGCTTCCCTTTTAACCTCTGCTGATGGGATTTGGGCTTGCAGTACATGCAAGAAACGAAAATGAAACAAAAGGGGTATCTCATCCAAGTCCAACAACGCGCATGTGTTTACCGAGCTGTATTGCAAACCGCTGAAGCGCTACAAGCCTTCACTCAACAGACCTCCCATTGGGCAGGATTCATGGTTGTCTCAGCTGTTCCCCGTCCTCGGCCTTCTATCCCATCATGTCTGGGCTGGCTGCGGCTCAGACGGGCCTCTGGGTGGCCAGTTCAGCAGTCACACATCCTCTGACACTGAAGTCCAGCGTCTTGTGTTTGTAAGCTGCCGCCAGCGCCGGAGGGTGGGCCAGCCCTTCCTCATAAACCCACGCAACCGGCGAGGACAGCCAAGATGAACAAGAGAAGGGGAAATGGTGGACAGAGAGAGAGAGAGACGAAGGGTTGGGCTCGGGACTGAAGGCAAATTCATTAGGGCGCTTATCTGCGTATTGGATCTCGTTTTAATCAGCGCGGTTAAGAGATGAAGAGATGCCGGAAATAAAAGTGACACAAAGGAAACTTCACAATGCGACTGCAGAGTCAGCGTGACGACCATAAAAGACTGCTGATAACCTTTCTGTGTTTTACGAGACCGCTTGAGACTGGAAATGGCTCGGGTCTCACAAGCCCCTGAAATCTCTGGATTAGCTCAATGGTTCTAATTTAGATGTAGCCCCAAGCAGACACCAGGCTAATTTCCTTGCCTGTCGAAATTAATGAAGAAGATAATTTGCTTCAATAGGGGGAAAAAAAAAACCACACCTCTGACACACGCACGCACGCACACACACACACATTATCCTTTGAATGAACCCCAAATGGGGCTTGAAAGTGAAGCGAGCTTTCATCAGTTGAAACCAAAACTAGGTTAGATGCATCAGAAGTGAAACATGGGATTTCACAGACTTGTAAAAAAAAAAGGGGGGGGGGGGGGGCTTGGATCTGAGCATGCAGAGAGACGTGATAAGCCTGCTCATGAGAATTTTGGAAAACAGCACACTCACATGTATATGGCCTCTTAAAGCCAATTGTTAATGGTGTTGCTGTTGTTATTGTTATTGTCTCAGTGCATAAGGAAAACAAAAGATTAATTCATAGGTCAGAATTAATCTACTGTGATTGGGACAGCACAGTTCTTTACAGCATATACTATGATGCCAATGGATGGATGGATGGATGGAGGACTTTATTGATCCCAAACGCAGAGAAAAATATTAAGAAATATATCAATATAAGATATAAGAACTTGTGCCAGTGAAACATAATTTGAATTACGCCCTTTGTCTCAATGAAAGAACATTTAATTGCCCTTTCCTTGTCTATGTCCTATCCTTCTTTAAAGACAGTGTCATTGGACAGGGGTGAAAACAACTATCTGGGCAGGTGTAAATAAATTAAAGCACAATGAAAGTTCTCTACTCATTTACAATGGCCGTTTAAAAAAGACACCTTTATTGTATCTGCCTGGGTTTGCACATTAAAGCATTATTTTCTTTGTAGTCACCAAATGAGAGTTTGAGAGCAGTATTGTGTAGACGCAGACAATTGATTGCATTCTGTTTCCTCCACGTCCACTATTTAATCAAAACAAATCAGGCAGCCAGACGATCTCTTAGCAGACCATCTCCAATCTATTAACCATTAGAAGCCTTCGGGAGTTAAACAGAAACACCATAATTGAAAACATGTCCCTCCAGTAGACAGGCCTCGGAACTGATCAGATTTAAACTGCTCATTTCAGGGCCTCTGGTATCAGCGCACAGTAGCGATTAACAATAAGCTACGGCGTAGAGGCTGCAGAGTGTTTTCCCACAACACTGACCACCGAGGAAGAGGAGGAGGAAGAGGAAGAGGAGTGAAAACCAGATCCAGCGCAAATATCAGATATTGCAGCTGCTGGGAGGAGGAGGAGGAAGAGGAGCTCGATATGTTCCGCGGGCGTTAATAAGTAAATCTATGTTAAAACAATCTTGGGGTTGAAGCTTAAGTGACAAAGATCTATGGCTCATTCAACAGGAGGAGAGAGATGGTGGAAGAAAACCCCAAGGAGGTGTCACCCACCACCCCTCCCCTCCCCCCCCTCCCCCCTGTGATTCTACATCTGTTGCAGTCTGAGAGACAGCTGTTCCTATGGGGAGAGGCAGCAGGCAGATAGAGCCCCTCGGCTCTGCCTCACACTTTCTCCATCCAATCACCAATCCATCCATCCATCCATCCATCCATCCATCAAGCTTCATGCTCACTCGTAGTCATCCCCTCACCTCACCCCTCACCCTCAGCTTAGACCTCAACCCCCTTCACGCTCTGTATTCCCACCTCATTACCATCCTCATTATCAAAAGGCATTTGTCTCGTGTTCGACAACATAAACTGTAACATCTACAGAAGTGCGACAAATGAACACTTCATCAATTATTGATCTTTTGTTACAATAACTGGTTACTAATTGGGTAAGTGAATAATTGGGTGTGTTTAAAAGCATGGCATGCCTCACCTGAAGTGAGGGCAGTAACTGCACCGAGCACTAAAATGCACTATATCAGTTGATATTGAAAAATATACTTTCTAAGTTCTTTGAAAAAGAACTGAGAGAAAATGTGTGTGTTTTTAAAAAAAATTTTTTAAATAATCTAATTAAATGAGGCTGTTGACTTGAATCAATAAAACATTCACACCCCATTATCACAATACTTTTTAGTCGCAGCGACGGCGACACGGCAAATACTTCACAGTATATTGACGATTGACGTAAATACATACACATCGTGACAAAGCTGGGTAAAAATGGGCACCGACACCGACGGGGCAGCGAGACTTGAGGTCAGATGATTTCGCTGGTGGTCAATGTGGCTCACATGCATCATTGAGCAAAGCCAAGTCAAACTGTGTCTCGGCGCGCGGCCATCTGGAGGCGGCCGCCGCCGCGTAGCGTCGGGCCTCTGCTGACGTTCCGAGCGGAGGGCGCCATATTGCACGCGACGTCTATTGAGATTTATCCGCGTCGCGAGGCACGCTGCCCCCTAACGCTGACAAATCACCCACTACCGCGCGCCGCACTCTCGCCCCTGCTCCTCTTATCTCTTTCGCCACATGAGAAGTGACACACAGTGGAGGAGGATGAGCGCGATTCTCCACAGTCCGCGCATGATCAGAGGGGTAACGCTGTTCCTCCCGTCGGCACGTGGGAACCCTGTTCATGATTCCGTCTTTGCGAACAAAGCCTCCGTCCCGTGAACCCCGCATCACCCTCCACTACTGATGGGAGGAAAAGCGCGAAGAGCGAGGTGGACTAAGCTGTGTATCCGTTTCCACGGTTAATATTGGGGGCTGGACGCGCTCACACGCCGTTAGCGGTCTCTCTGGGAGAGGCCAGAGTGAAAGAAAGAAGAGGAGGAGGAGGAGGAGGAGGAGGAGCAGAGAGCCTGAGAAAACATGAGTGAGAATCCGGGGTCGGTCAGGATCCGAGCGCGACGCTGTGCAAACAATGTATTAAGAGTAGGGAAAGGAGCAGTGGAGCAAGGAGCAACAGAAACATGAGAGGTGGTTTCGCACAAAGGCAGGCGGCTGTGAACGCAGCACGGTGCTTGTGTTTGCTGAGAGAGAGAGAGAGAGAGCGAGAGAGCGAGAGAGCGAGAGAGAGAGAGAGAGAGAGAGAGAGAGAGAGAGAGAGAGAGAGAGAGAGAGAGAGAGAGAGCGGTTGATAGAAGCTATAGATGCACATACCGTCTCCACAGAGGCAAGGACAGCATTGGGCACAGGTGAGGGGGGACGTGACGTGCATGCGTTTGCTGAGCACTGAATGTTGCCGTGGAATGTAATGGCGCCGCAAACACGAGGCCATGGGTGCGCGCAGCAGATGAGGCAGGTAACAAGGCGTGTTTACGGAGTGCAGCGGTTTTCGGCGGCACCTGCATAACCACGCTGGGGTCTCCTCCGCTTCGATCGCACAGGTGAGGGAGGGTGTGGAGAGTCATCGCGGCCACGGAGAGGAAGGAAGCAGTGGGCAGGGGCGGAGGTGGGCGAGCGCGGGGCCGTGCCAAGCGGCGGGAGACGGGCGAGAGGAAGGGAAAGGAACGATCGGCGAGACGGAACAAATTGAGTGACGTGCTGCGGGGAGACGAGCGAGAAGGGGAAGGAGACAGGAGAGAGGAGGCGAGAGCAATTACCGACAGAACGAGGAGAGTCTTTCAATAAAGCCGCGCGTGTCGATTCCGTCGCCACATCCGCTGCTTGCGCCCTGCGCGCTGAATATCAATGACTCTCACGCGCCATAACTTGAATTCACAATCTATACAGGCGGCAAGGGCAACGGCAGAAGATATTCTCCCGGAGCACAGAGGTGGGAGGGGGGAGGGGGGCGGGGCAGGAGGCCAGAGCTACACGTGGCTTTGCCTAGAAATAAGGGATGGGAGAGAAGAAATTGTATCTTGCACTCTGGAAGTTTGCTTTTGCCACTCCCCAAATGTTCTTTATTCCTATCTATATTTTTTGTATTGTGTTTTTAATTGAAAAAGGTGAAGTGTGTAAGATATGGTGACATCTAGTGGTGTAGGTGCATGTTGTATCCATCACCTCACCCTTCTGAGCATGCAGGAGAGTATGCTAGACTATTCCGTCAAAACATGGCGGCCCCCGTAGAGAGGACCCACCCCTTAATGTAAATATACAGTAAAGGGTTTATTTAAGGGTAATGGGAAAGAAAAAGAAAACAGTGAGGTGTAATTGTTTTGTAATATTTCAGGTGACAAAAATGACCGAAATCTCGCAGACTGCACCTTTAATCTTACCATATCAGAAAATGTGTTGCATAAACACATGTACCTGTTGATGTCGGACCCATCCACCGATTCCATACCTGCGTGTTGTACCTGTGTTCACTGCTCACTGAGGCGAGGGGCATGTTTGGGACCCCCCGGGGGGGATGTTCCCGTCACCACGACAACAACAGATGGCATTCCCCTCAGCCTGGGCACGGTGTCAGGAAGACACAAGGAGGACCGCAGAAAACGCCAAGAACACAGGGACCTCCTCACTGAGGTTTACCGCAGGCTACAGCCGGAGGCAGCGCGCATGCATGTCGAGCTCTGAGCTCCTATCGCTGGTACTCAGGGGCTCGGAGCTCACGACATGGTAATGATTGTCCTTGGGTTTCTGGGGACCGAGTTTGGCAGACGCCCCAAACACCGAGAGCTAAACCTCCGAGGTCTGATCGGCATCCCAGAGGAGCCGAGGTCATTGAGTTGAAGCTGCGTTTCTCAAACCAAGAACCACTTAACCAATACATGAGAAAATAAGAAAAGTGGAAAACCCACCCCACTCACAAATATCATGGCATTATTTGCAGATAACAGCTTCATCATGAGCATCCAGAACTATCTTTTTGTTGAAATTGAGAAATGGAACCGCTTTAAATATGTTATTGATCAAACATTTGACATTTTGCCAATACGACCTATGGCTATGCCTCCTGTGGACTGAGGTGAAGGCTGACATACTATTAAAACTAATTCACTCCAGAAAGAAAAAAAAGTAGGTGCGCTCTTCTTTTTAAATAAAGCAGAAGCCCCAGCCCAAGTTTAAGCATTGCACTTCAAAGGTTGCGCTGCAAAACCACCTCATCTTTCAAACTATGTCTCATGCTCATACCTTAAAAATTCAAAGCCTCGACTCCTCAAAAAACCCTGACCCTGATAGCTTTAAGCGGTATTCTCTCAGCTGTAACTGGATGAGGGAACGGGTGCAACCTGGACTTACGATCAAACATACACTCTCACACTCTACAGTCAGTTCTTTGGATTTCAGCGGGTGGAGGATGGAGAACCCATAATCAACCCATGCCAACCAGGAAACCAACACGCAACCAGGACTGCTGTGAACCTGACCACTGCCGTCAACACACCACCTCCACACCAATAAATTGCTCTAAAAGCCACTGTTTACAGCATAAACAGCAGGTTTTCAGGGGAATGTTCCTTTTATGCAAAGTGGTCTTCCAGCTGCACCACTTTCAGTATAGCTGACTTGGGCAAACATTACATACCTATTATATCTTCCACCGCTCGGCAGCATTCGTCACCCCTATGCTTCCTCGCCCCAGCTCTCCTCTAACCGGCTGCACCCCGAGGCCTATAATAAGTACATTAACGCTAATAATGGATTATTGATCATAATGAATCAACCAGGTTTTAGGCCTCCGTCAGCACCTGTCCTGCTGAACCAGAAGTTTTGGCCAGCAGAGGAAAACGGTGGCCAGAATCCCTCTGTTGGTGCAGCTCTGACAGGAAAAAGGCCCGGGGCATTAGTTAGTGTCAACTTGATAAATGGCCGCTGAAGCGAAAGGACGTGGGACCTCTGCGGTTGGGTCGAGAACACAGAAAGCAGACAAAGGCCACCGTGCTCCATAGGCTGTGATTAAAGTGAGCCATGAGAGGTTAAGCAGATAAGTGTGTTCCGGCGAGGAGGACCCGCCGAGGAGAATTAGCCAGGTGGAGGCGATTATCAGGTAAGACGTATTCTCCGACCCGCCGACCCCGAGGAAAAGTTCAGAGCCCGCTTTGGGGAGGACGCATGGAGGCACTAAGCGTCACGTATCCGAGACGTAGCGGGGTCAGAGGTCAGCCATGTTGCCGTGTCTCTAATCTGATTCCGGAAAAGTCAAGAGGCGCTGACAGAAATAACGTATGGGGCCACAACATTTGCGCTCGGTGAGCTTGTTGTTGTTTGTGTAACCAGTAGGTTGTATGTTTGAATGTTAACAGTGATTGTATTTTGATACTTTACAGTGACAATCTGTTGGGATATACTATTTCACTGATTAAAGTATCAAAGACATCCAGGTAGTTTTTTCTTATTTGACAAATACCACAGTCTGAATCAGACAGCCATTTGAACTGGATTCTTTGTTCAATTGAATCCAAATAAGGATTTAAACTCTTTCAAATTCAGTAATGTAAAGTATTCTGACCCGTGTTGTATTGTATATACATAATATGCACACTTACTGGCATGAAAATCACATGGTCCCCATCATATTCTTTTGCTACAATGTGAAACTATACAAGACCAAGAAATCGTAATCCCCCAATATCATTTAAACTAAAAGAAACATGAGGAACTCTCGAATGGAAAGGTGATGGTGTATTAGTTCTATCATAGTAACAAGATAAAGTCCTGTTTTGGCACGAAATTCTATCATTGTGTGCAGCAAAATGTAAAAAGGTGCCTTGATCACAAACGTGTAACTGTCCGTGCTCATTTTCAGCAACGATTCAAAACTCCACGTGAGGCAACAGGACACCGACAGACTAAAGACAGATTTGGGAGCATATTTTATCTCTCTGTGACAGCAGGCCTCGTCCCTTTGAATTGCATCGCTCTCTCCATGCAGAAAGTGGAACGCTGAATTGAAGTGACGGGAATGAATTTTGCTTGACCAAGCCAGGAAATGGTGGGGGGGGGGGGCAAAAGAAAAACTGAGAGATGTTTTCATCTGCAGCACAAGTATTTCCCTTTTTCATTCAGACAGGAAAGGAAAATAAAGTGTGATTACGTGAATTACACACAAAAGCTGAAATCTTCCATTACGTGCATGGATGCATTTCCGCCCCCATTTCCAAGTGCGCCGTGGAAAGGTGTGGCAAGGTTAACGACCGCGTGGCGGCTTCGGGGAATAAAAACGCGTCATGAATCCTTAAAATACAGACTCGGGGTGTCGGGACACGATCACATGCGCGCACAAGCGCTTATACCCCGGCTCCTTTGTTATTCAAAAACACTTTTATTTACATGCTGTGTTCTTTCTGCCTCTGTGGCAGAATCCTCACTGCAGCCGAGCTGAACCCTCTCACACCGCCAGCCTCCCACAGCACTTCTCCCAGTCACGCACCAGCAATCCAACTGAAATGACGGGTGAATAAATAGGTGCCGCTTGTTGTCTCCCCCCCCCCCTCCTTGCGCTAAACAACAAAACACACACAAATCCCCTGATTTGCACAAAGGGCTAGAAAATAGCGGGAGGCTAAATTAAAAGACTCGCTCGTCCCTTTCTGCCAAAGCGGCGGTTGGACGTTTTTGCTTGCCTGGACAAATTCTCGGGCGTCCCACCCTATTATTATTAGAAGTGTGTGTGTATGTGTGTGTGTGTGTGTGTTTGAGGGTCCATGAGAGTGTGAGTAAGTGTGTGTGTGTGGTTGGAGGCATGTAGAGTATGTCGAGGAACAGCGTCTCTTCACCGTGATAAGCCACTGCACTTAAGCTGTGTCCTTCAGCTGTCATGCTCCACTTGGTATGTTGGAGAATGTATTATTAGACATGTGGTGATGGTTTGGAGAAGAGCAGGAGTTCCACAACGTTTTCAAATGATTAGGACTTGGCCGGACAAACGCTGGCCTCGAGAGGAGGAACCGAGACGGAATTTAAGATGAGGGAAAATCTCTCAGATGATGGACGAATGACTGGAGTCTCGGGCCCTGTGTGTTCATCCCGATGGTTGACGTGATAAGTTCATCGGAGTAACATTATTAACGTTACATTGAACTAAAGTTGTTGATTGGTAATCTCCCCTCAAGATGGACCTTCTCACTTCTGAGGCGGTCTCAACAGCGTTAAGACAATTCCGATGCCAAACATCGCACAAAACAAGTATAACGCGATAGATCCAGTGGGAAAAGACACAAGTAGAGCAGGTTACAGTAGAGTAGAATACCAGCATAACAATGACCTTATAATAAGAATAAAGTTTGTGGATGATTTAATGAATAATCAGGGCTGCACTGGATGCGTTATTCCCAAACATGCAGAAAGACGTGAGGGATCATATACTAGATTATTCCATTGTTTTTGCAGAGCTAAGATAACGACTCCATAGTAAACCAATAATCAATCGTGTGCATCACATCTTCTAACTCTAAAAACTATGACGCAAATACATCCCACAGTATTGATCCATTCTTTGTTTCCTTCACTCCGGACATTAGGAAACATGACCTGAACTAAAGAGATAAACAGCTACAAATGTGGAGTTAAGAGGCTGGGGCTGCCTCTCCTTAAGAGAGGGTGCGAATGTGAGCGTGCGCACGGGCCGAGACGGCACTAATGTTTACCACATTAAACCATGTCTGTGCAGAATAGGCTACAGCCAGAAATCAATTTCACCCCCTTGAATCTGCATTCGTCTAATTCCGTCCGATATCGACTGGGCTCCAGGTATTTGAATCCATTCCGAGGGAGGCGGCGTGACCTTGGATTCAAATGAAGCACATTATTCAGTGGAGGAAATTTGAAACAGCGCGCACCTGCACACACACACACACACACACACACACACACATAATGTATAAACACCTCCCACCACTTGCACGGCTTCCGCCAAGCAGAGACTGAGACCGCGCGGCTCAATGTGCCATCACTCCTCTGCCTTCGACTGCTGTGTATTTACCACTCAGAGACAAATGCTCTCCTGGCACTGCAGCACTTTAATGAGCCTTGGGGGGTCTGAAGGAAGCACATTTATCAGCCACAGTTTTACTTCAATTCGCTGCGGCTTGCCGGTGCACTCACACACACACACACACACACAAATACAAACACACACACAAAGAGACACAGGGGCATAAAATAAATAAAATAAAAACCCACTTTGACTTCCTAATGAAATATTCCATTATGAAAGCGGGGGCAAGCGTTTTCAGGCGGTGTGAGGAGAAAAGGTGCGCGGGGAGATCAAATCGGCACAGCTGGAATAAGCGAAGCTAAATAGAGGAGGGCAGCGGTGAGCGTGTTGCCGCCATGTGGGGGAACGACTGTAAACTGAGATTAGTGTGCGTTTGCGACGGCAATGAAACGATGGGGCCGCGACTGCATGTCCTGCTTTTACAGTGTGATGGAGACGGTTATGCTGCTGAAATGAGCCGTGGAATGGGATGTCACATGAATCTTAAAAAAAAAAATAATAATAAAAACGACACAGGGCTTTATCACAGAAGCTACATACGTGTGCGAGGACATCATCTACAAAAGGTAATCTCTACTGTAATTCATTTTCTGATTAGTTTCGTCTGGATTCACCCACTATTCCATGTTCAAATGACTGCTATAAAAGAATGCATTGCCACGTTTTACAGCCGGATAAGCTTCTCTTCATTATTTACATGTTTGACCCTTCAGGGCCATGGTAGGAAAAAATGCTAGCCTCCACAAAGGAGGACTTGCTCCCGTTGGAGAATACATCCTTTGAGTCAATACAATAATTATTTCACATCATGACTATGCAGTACTACACACTATCAATAGTACATATTGTTACTATGAATATCCCACTGAAACGTACACACTGGACCTTTAACCTCAGTGTTCGTCACCTTTTTGAGTGTTGATGAATGGTCTCTGTTTATCAAGGTAACGATGACATCACTGCTTGCGTGGCAGCGTGTACCCAAGTCTATCATTGTTTCTGACCATACTGAAGTGTGTTGCAGAATGATGAAATCAGATTCAGTGTGTAAACAAACCAACCACAAAAAGAGAGACATAAAATATCGGTTTGTTAAAATAAAATGATAATAATAATAATAATAGTGAGTCCGTCCGGAGGCACAGAGACACATTTTCACATTGGACAACACTGAAAGAAGATGCCTTATATAAGCTAAAATATTTACATATTTGGGATAATGTTTTACTGCAACATGATACTTTGTGCATGTGTGTGCTTGTGTGTATTTGTGTAATCTGCCTGCGGCCTTGGTTTAAAGACTCTGTCCAGAGTTGACAGATGAGGCCACAGCTGCCCATTAAAGAACCACTTACTGTAACTTCCCCTCTGACTAATCCATCCCATCAGCCATCATAGCTACATTTAGACCAGTGGCCGACGTCCAAATGTGCATGGAGACACATACACACACACACAAACACACACACACATACACAAATGCAACTAATCAGATCAATTAATTAGTCATTGACCACTCATTTATCCTGCTCCTCTCCAGCCATGGTTTCCTGCCATGTATTAAAGGCACATCTGTAATTCCTGTGATATGACCTCGGTGTACACTGCAGCCATCTCATTCACCACATCAATTAGCCCATAATATATTATTTTTATTACTATAAATGCTTGTTCCACTTTGCCACAAGGGGGAGAAATATCGGACACAAACGGAGAGGAAGGTCGACTCAACGTGAGGCGACAGCTCCGACCACCAACACATGGCGCGTTGGGCGCGATGTTGTTTAACCTGAACCGCTGTCCAACTGTGTGTGTGGCGATCAAATGAGATTACATGCGCGCTAATGAAGATCCCTGAGGTGCAGGCTGGACCTCGTTCAGATTACCTGTCCGGTACGATTTCACTAACAGGTTCACCTCCGTTATCTCATCAAGCTAATCAAATCTCCCTCTGTGTAAAACAGATTTGGACTTCATCTATATCAATTCGGATGGTTCACACAGGATCCAACATCAAAACAGACTTGCCAATGACTATTTCACTTGACTAGAAAATGGAATATAAACAGTGATTCAAGTTGCCGAGAGGCAAATGTGTTGCCTGCGCACGATGATGTGAATAATGCCTCCACTCAAATGGAAATATTTGAGCTTTCAAAGGTAAATCCTGAAGAGTTTAGAGGCATCTACAGGCAAAGTTGCATATTGCAGCTGAACACTCCTCACCCCTCCCTTCTAAGCAGGTGTGGGAGAAACCTGTGGGAGCCGTCGGTGACCATTATATTGTCCATTCCGGACCCCTGTAAAAACAACTTGCGTAAGTAACAAATCTCCTCCATCATTAGTCATTTTGCAGCCATACTTCCAACCGAGGTATCCTTGGGCGAGAGTAACTGAAAGAGACAGAAGCTGCCAAACAGCGACGGGCAGAGCCGACAGGTTGTTGCATAATTGCACTCTTTGTCGTTTCTGCTCTGCAGCACATCCTGCAGATGTGTAGGTGTGAGAGTATTACTGTTTTATCCACTGCCACCTCAATTATGTCCGTGCGGGAAAGCAGTAAACGTTGAAGCCGTAGTATGCCAACTCCATTCATTAGTCATCCCAAGAGCTTCACCTCTTCGTACTGGAAGTTTAGGGTGTAGCATGCATACATCTTATTGTGGTCGTTTTGTCTTGTTGTTGATGTACAACAGATTATATCAAAAATAATGTTGCAGATGTTTTGGCGCAACGTATCAAAAGCTAGAGCGCCTGGGATTTAGTGATATCTATTCGTGAACGTCTACGATGCGGCCGAATACCTTCACCCTCCGTGCATGGAGGAGAACGTATGGTCGCCCTAAGACATTGTAAAAACCCAAAATGGTTGTTGATTTTGTCCATTTCAGGCAACTGTAAAAACGGTGGGGGATCACAGAGAAGATCTGCTCCTAAAGTAAATATGAAGGGCTCATGCTATGGTGATGAAAATGATAGTAATGCACATACTCGGGTAAACATTCACACACTGCACCTTTAAAGTGAGGCTCTGGGCCTCCACCACTTAACCAGTCCTGACAAGTGCTGCCGTAGAAGTTCAGTGTTTGCAGTAGACCTCCCACACACGTGTCATCAGAGCGTCTGTAATTTCACCACTTGTTAATGAACTGATGCTGGCGGCAGCAGCAGCAGCAGCTGCAGCAGCAGCAGCAGCGGCGGCAGCAGCAGCTCCCCGGCTCACGGCCAAACCGCCCAAACGGCCAAGATGCCTTCGCAGAGTGTTATACCACTGACCGCCAGCTGGATTAGAGGGTTAACCAATTAGCAGTAAGAGGATGGGTCAGAGTACTGAGTCAATCCCAATCTGCGGCCGAGCCGGCTGAGAAGCCGCTAATCCACCACCGGGTCACAGCAGCAAACACTGTGGGGTCGGCGATGTCACAGGGGGGGGGGGGGGAGAGCTGAAGGGCTCAGAGGTCATTCATGAGATTTATTCAGGTTTAGTTTTGATTGAAATATTCTATTAGAATTTGAATATCACCTCTCAGCACACACACACACACACACACACACACACACACACACACACACACACACACACACACACACACACTTCATCACAGCTACAAAAAAAATAATAACTTTGCTGACACCGATACAATAACGGCATAGAAATCAGCAAGGGGAAGGAATCTAACAAGAACTATCTAAAAGTATGACTGAGTAAAACTATTGATTACTGGATTTTTCCTTTTCGTCTGTAAAGTTAGGCGTCTCCTTTTGTGGCAGAGACACTAAGAACTGAATTGATGAAAGGGATCTGAGAAATGCAACACGAGAGATGAAAGTTAAAAACAACAAAGCCTCCCTTATCGTCTTCTGTGCAATCGCACCTGGCATAGAATGCGTTTAGAACCACTTCACATACATATATATACACATCTCCACATACAGGAAAAAGACAGAACACACACACACACCCACACACACACACAACAAATGTCGTGTGCACAGACAAAGACTCCGGCGTTGTAAATCACGGCGGGGGAGTAGTGAAAGCCATGTCACAGATTCCTTACATCTTTTCTGTTTGTTTCTCTCTCTCTCTCTCTCACACACACTCTCACACACACACACACACACACACACACACACACACACACAGGTGCACAATGTCTGATAAATTGCAATATGCTCATTATATTCTATTACCTTCGTTATGGTTTGGCTTTGACGAGCGAACGTGCGGCTTACTTTCCGTGCATTAGCAAAACAGCGGCCGCGTGCCATCGCCTGCTGCCTCGTGTTTAACTGTGAGGGAATCTCATCCGTGCAGACGGGATTTCAGCGAGGCTTTCTGGGGCTCGTTCAGTCCGAGACGCCCGACGAGCAAAACACATTTTTGGGTTATTCTTGCCTGGAAGTGTAAACACACTGTCATGATGACGCCCCCCCTCCCCCCTCCCCCCGCCCCCCGCCGCTACTGTCACCACCAACATATCGAGAAAAGGCTGAATCACCATGGAGACCCTGACAATGTCACCTCCTGGTTTCAGGAAATGCACCTTTAATCTGATCGGTTCACCTGACTGGAGATATTGAGCATGCGAGCAACAGTATGTCAGCAGCGTGTGCTGGTGCAATATGATTAAGCAGATGCAGAGAAGTGTTGCGCTTGGTCTTTTCTTTCACATACTTTCACCTTCGGATTAGATCGTCAGATATTTTTATCCGTGAATCTGCAAAGACAAAGAAAACATCTAATTTGGTGCGTATCATCTCATTGCTAGATAACAGGGGTTTTTTAGAAACCTTTGCTTTTCTTTGGGAATCATTCACACAAGGTGAGAAACCCAACCAGGCACGGGGAAACGGTATTTATAGCCTCTTCCATAGCAAAAGCAGCAGGTACATGACAGATCGGTGGACCTGCTAAAAAAAAAAGGGGGGGGGCGGGGATCTAACACCGCTTGTGTTGCTTGGTTGTCAGTTGTCTGCTTAATCATTTGTTTCTCTAAATACTTCTAACTATTTCCAACCAATGCGTCACTGAAGTGTCAAGCCTGATGTCACGGAAGCACGTCCACCAAGGTATCTCATTCCCATCGTGCCAATTAGAGCCAGAGTCTATTAAAATCAATGTTGGCTACAGGATCATCTGACTCTATTAAATATGTATCCATTAAAGTCACTACTAGGTCCTAAAGTGTATTTTGACTGCTAGGAAATGGGTACGCATGGTAAACAGGTAAATGTGTTTGTACATCAGCCACATTACACCAAAATACTTCTCACAAATGGATTTGGACTAAACTTGCTGGACAGATGGGACCCTAAATATATGAGCAAAGGGCCAAATTCAGGAATTTCATTTCACTTTCTGTACTATCTGAAATATGAGGCTGTTGGACACCAGTTGCCAAAGAGATCTTGCAATAATCACAGTGAAAATTACCAAACATCTGATGCACACGGAGTCTATCTTCACGGTCCAATCGTCTTCGGTTTGTTTACTACGGCACCTGTTCACCTGTGAGTGCTGATCTTGGCTGCTCGAGTGGAAGTGTTGTTAGGAAACAGGGGATATGACCATATTTGGTAGTGAGGCTTTTAGACCAACAAGCAGTCATGTGGAAGGTACACAGACATGCAAACAACTAGGAAATGCACAATTCACCTTGTATGCACACGCACACACACACACACACACGCACGCACACACACACACACACACACACACTAACTTATACCAAACACAATGTTGTCCCTCTGCAACTACTGAATACAGAATCTTATTGGCTACATGTTTTTCACGTTTCCCATTGTGATATTTCCATTATAAGGCTTTGTGTTTGTAAGGTACATTACTTTTGAATCTGCTCACACTCCCACATTTCCAGACATGGCTGCCTTATCTTTATTATGACCTTATCAGAATGTGATGAAAATGAAATAAACATCATTTGGAAAACTCTCTTATCTTTTAATTCATGCTTGCCCTCTATCTTTAGATTTTTTTTTTCTCCTCCCTTCTCTTTTCAGTCCACGTTTCTTTATGAGCCGCCGCCGCCGCCACGGCACGGAACCCTGTCTGAGGAGAGAAATATAAATTCTGGGCTTATCACTCAAATGGGAAGTAAGTCAGAAGGGTTTCACCTCAGACGGCGTATATACAAAAAGGGAGATAAGGCACCAACTCTGAATTGAAAATGTATTAATGATAATTCTCCACAGAGGAGGAGGCGAACGGTAAAGAAAGCAGGGGATTTGAATGGGAGATGCCATCGACAATAAATGAAAGGAACTGATCAAAGTACTCCCATGGAGAACTGAAGCTAAATGTCCAAAAGCGTAAAAAAAAACACGTCCGAAGCATAAACCCACAAGCTCGTTCAAAGACTCATGCTGTGAAGTTCCCACAGAGGATACACACAACTTGACATGCCGGATCGAGGACAAGTCTCCGGCACAGCAGAGAGACACACACAGTTCGACAACGCCTGCTCCCATCGCGCTTAACGTGCCATCCACGTGCCTAAGCCCTCGGTGCTAATGGTGCCCGCTCGGCTGTCAGATTAAGGCTCATTTACTCGCAGCAGGGTCTTCAATTACCAGTGATTAACACCCCCTTTGGTGCTGAGTTTTAAGAGAAACAGAAACAGGAAGCGGCCAGACAGAGAATGTGGAAGATGGTGGAGGTTGTTCCCGTTGTTTTTAACCTCTCAACGAGACCCGTTTTACTTGTTTTTAAGTAAAAATGCATTTTCTCATTTTCGCAGATCGTGTTCCTCATATGTCCCCCTCTGCAGCTCCTGTTTCCACTCCATCCTTGAAACACTCTATGGAGCACCAGCCCCTCCTACATAGAAACACCCAGACTGTTCTAAATGCAAACAGAAGAAAGTACGTTTGCAGCATCCTCTGAAAAAAAAAACATTTTACATGATAAAGAGCGCCCCCTCTGGTGGAAAATGTTGGGAATTTTAGATTTACCCCAAAATGCAGAACACACAACAGCCTTCCAAAAGACATGAAAACATTGAAAATATGACGTCTTTAACAGTAAAACTCTCACCAGAGGTACAATTGATTTACAGTTGATTTGTCCATCAGTTTAATGTAATATTAACATAAGCTAAAAAAAACATTCCAGTAATAATTGTTTTTAGCGAAATGCCACTGTCACCATAATAACCTTCAAGATCCAAGACATATCCAAAATGAATTGTTGAATGATGACATTCCTTTAAAATGCATGAATGCATTAATTATCAATCCAAAGAAAAAGACATTAAGTATGAAAACATGGTCTGATAGAACAGTGAAGGGAATAAATAAATGATATGAAGAGTATATATATTTCAGCAGTACAACAAACGACTGCCTCCAAGTCTACCATAAAAAGGCTCCACCCGTAAACTCAACTTACAGAATCCATTATCGTTTCTTCCCTTTTATAGATACTTTGTTATGCCTTCCTCTGTTTTCTAATAGCCGTGTCTGACAAAGCGGTTCCATCAGGCTACAACACTCGTCAGCCTCATCCCTGCATTAAATATCGAGCAGTAGGACGTAAACCAGCTGTGGACAGTGGCAATAAGTAGCCCTATAATCTCTGCAGATAGCCAAACAGAGGCGGATAGTGCTGCGGTAAACAGATAAAAACAGGACACAGTGACTCTATTAGAGGGGGGAGGGGGGGGGTGTTGGGGGGGGCACTGCTCTGATCTAATGTGTCATCCAGAGACAACAGAGCCACACGTCATTATCCCAGGAGCCTACTTCTGCTTCTGCTGCTGCTACTGCTGCTCCACCACTGTCGCTCTCACTCTGTGGTTATATAAGGTCATTTACCACAGTTGTCACAGATCACAGGATTACGCCGCATCAAAGCCTAATGTTTACAAAGCTTTGCGGAAAGCTGGTGACCTTCTGTATCATGCTTGAATTCAAAATGAACTGTAAACACATTTACAACTACTTGCACAATACCATTCTTACAACGGAAGATATTGCAATAACCTATTAAAGTCCAATACTGGTGGCGGGAAAAGGTACAGATACTATATTTAAAGGTGCAGCGTGTACGATTTGGTGACCTCTAGTGGCGAAGTTACTTGTTGTATCCATCACCTCACCCTTCCCTTCCCTTCCGAGACAATATGGTAGCCCCCATGTCATTAAAACTCAAAAAATGTTTAGTACGTCCATGCTGGGCTACTGTAACAACACGGCGGCCCCCGTTGAGACGACACTCTCCGATAGTAAATATACATAATTGGGCTAATCTAAGGGTAATAGGAAAAAATTATGGATTTTAGTGATAATGAAGTTTGTCTTTGTTTTTTTTCTACTAGTAAAAGATAAAATGACCAAAATCTTACACACTGCACCTTTAAAAACAGGATATACTGCACAATTAAAAGATGAAAAAAAAACAACCTATAAATCCAATCCTGGTTCTGGGAAAAGGCACAGATACTATGTTTAAGGGACCGTCTGTATGACGCTGCATGTGAAGTACACACAGCTCCATACAGATTTGGGTTTAGTTGAGGTTATGAGGTTGGCACCGCTGGTACTTCCTGTTAAAGTACCAGCTCTAACTCATCGGGACACTACATAGTGGTGGTACAACATGTCATAGTGGAAAGGTTGTACATGTACCACACGAGTTAGCAACAAAAACAATGTCACTGCAAATTGGGAGCAAATGGGGGGGGGGAGGAAATGGGGGGGGGGAGTACTGGTAGCGCACTGGTCATCGAGCCTAAATGGTGGGTTTGAAGCTGTATACAGTGCATCTGGGTGGATGGATATCTCCAGTCTGTGCACGTAATCATCTCAGCATTTCCTTTATTTATTTATTTGTTTTCATACCGATTCATAGGGTTTTGGAAAGAGTGACATCCATAATTCATCTCTCTCCCTGCAGTGCACTTCTTTCATCTGTCTTGGTCTGCTGTGTGTCGTGCAGGAGCAAACGGAGGGTGCAGACACCACCACACACACACACACACACACACCTGCCCTGTTCCTTCCATCAGCTCATGTATGACTGAGATCAACAACGAAAGAGGGCGACAGTGACTCAATCTGAAGAGCGTCAACGCCTGTCGAGTGCTGCCACAGCTCTCTGTTGTCGCTTTGTCCAGAGCTGTGCGCACACACGCCGCATGTATTTGCATTAACAAACGCTGTGTACCTTTCATGTCATCCGTGAATGTGTGTGTTTGCTCCGTCTGACTTAAAGAAACCACACACAGTGGGTGATGTGTGCATCACTGTTGGCTTATCTTGTTTGATTTTCCTCCTCCTCCTCAAGTGCCTCAGTGGAGTTTTAGGAGAAGAGGAAGTCAGGTGGCACTTCCATCTTCTTCCTGTGTCTCACAACATAAACACGGCAAAGCATACATGCACAGGGTTACGGCAGCAGCTTACTGTGCATGTGACTCTGCAGGGAAGGATTTAACCAGGCACCGATGGTCATGTTCATGAGAGCGTTGGAGAGTAAAATGGGATGTTTGTGCGTCGCCAACACACGCCAACGACTCTCACCCGTCCAAATCATTTTTGGAACGGGCCAACAAACCTTGGCTTCCCGAGTAAAGCTCCTGTTTAAGCCTTGTCAACACGACTGCGGATATGTTCTGCGCACTTTCACAACGCGTCAGTGTCCAGAGGAGAGCGCGGAAATGACAAACGTGGGATTCCGAGCAAACAGCGGAGTTAGAAAGTTCTGATCACACCATGTTTTTACTGCAGTCCAGAGAAGATTCACCTCTAAAAGGCTGCGATAGATTCCTCTACACGTCTTGAAGGGAAGGGTGAGGTGAGAGGTATTTGGGTGCAACCTGCAACCTCACCCCTAGATGTCTCTAAATCCTCGAATGCTGTACTTGTAAAGGAAAATCTGTGCGTATAAAAGAGGCTCAAAAGCAGAGGAGAAAATAATTGACGGTGATGATGATGATATGATTAGAGGAGCTCTAACTTATGAGCCTCTGGAGGCGTCTCTACCTTCCCAAATATTGCCAGGTAAATAATCTGTAATTTGACTTGTAGATGAGACATCAATCCCCTTTAAATGAAGATGAATGATGTGAGCCATTACGGCAAAGTCTGTAGCATAAATCAACATTACAGAGGATTACTCATCTCTGCCCGAGCATTTGCATTCCCCTACTTCTGTGGTGGCGTCACGGTGTGCCAGGGGTTACACTCTCATCCCGCCCCTGCTTGTCATGCCATGAGATGTCTTTCTAATTACTCTTAAAAAATAAAAATGACGCCGAGCGTCTCCATTGGAGTGTGTCGCTGACTAGGCCACCGCCGGCTGCCGAGACATACATCACTCTAATTGGCTCAAATGGCTCTAATATATGCCACCATGTTGCCTTCATGGATCAGCGGCGGCGCCCTTTGAAAATCAATACGGGAACAGCATGCAGGGACAGATGAGTGCGGCGTTCAATGAGCGGCCCGATGACTTTGGTATTTCACCGTTAATCTTTTTCGCCATCCGCCAGTGCCGAGTGCGGTAATTGGCGGTAATTAGAGTGAGGGGACAGGAAGGACTGAAAGATGTCAGGATGCGTGTGTTGGAGAGAAGTCGGCATGTGTCCAGTGAAATATTACTGCAATTACAGAGGCGGGGGGAGGGGGGGGGGTGTATCTGTGGTGTCTGTGGTGCGGACTGATTAACATGAGGCATCTATTTTAAATGTGTTGGCGACAACAGAGATCTCATGTGACCTGGTGGCAAACAGCATTTTGAGCAGAGAACATCACTAGAAGGGAGTTCAATTTCAGGAAATAGAAAAA
>JAFBJT010111411.1:6689-18970 GCA_016785325.1 Chascanopsetta lugubris | reverse complement strand
CACACACACACACACACACACACACACACACACACACACACACACACACACACACACACACAAAGGTAATGCATTGAACAGTAAGTGTTCTCTACTGCACTCCAGTCAGCTTTGGCAGAAACAGAGAGGAGGAGGAGGAGGAGGAGGAGGAAAGAGTGTGATTAAATAGTCTAGTTAGTCCACAGAGTGGTTGAACACATTAAGCGTTGGGCCATTCATCAGTATAAAATACACACACACACACAGACACACACACACACACACACACGCACTCGCACATGAACTACATGAACATGCCTGCATTCATATTGATTCCACAAGTTAAAAATGTCTGGTGCAATGTCAAAGTATAACAAGGCAATAACACAAACATTCCCCTATGCATGCATGCACACGCGCACGCGCGCACGCACACACACACACACACACACACACACACACACACACACATATCCACTTTCTTTCAAACAGATTAATTTTCCATCACTTGCCCGTCCTGTCATGAGTGTGAGCGTTGGCTCATTAAAACTCTTCCAACTCCCTCCCACACCTCCCTCATCCCTCTCTCTCTCTCTCTCTCACATACTCTCACTCACTCACACACACACACACACACACACACACACACACACACACACACACACACACACACACACACACACACAAACACACACACACACACACACACAAATTGACAAGACTCCCCACACCTTGAGAGGTGGGGGATATAGTAGATTGTGCACAAAAAGAAAAGGAAAACACACTCACATAAACAGCCCAGGAGGATGAGGAGGAAAAGCAGGTGGGCTGTCAGGCAGGAGAAGATGAGCAAATAAAAAAACAACAAAAAAAAAACAACAACAACAACAAGTGGATTGTCAGAGAATAAACAGACAAAAAATGAGGAAGGAGCAGGGAGGACTTCTACAAATAGGACGAAGGATGAGCAGCACAGAGGAGAGGACTAACAGTCTCGGGGAGAGGGGGGATAAGCAGTCGGGACGAAAACAATAAGAAGGGACCCGAAATAGCGGGAATGGCGAGGGAGGAGACAAGGACAGAGGATGCACGGCTAGGAAAGTGTGGAAATGTGAGAGGAAGCGGGAGGAGGATGAAGAGGCGAGGAGGCCGACGTGATGGTGAGGAGAAGGGTAATGAGATCATAGAGGGAGACAAAGGGAAGAGATATTATAGGAGGCAAAATGAGGCATTTAGCTGGCGATTAGCAAATGGGATGAACCAGGAGGTAAAGGAGAGGAGACAAGGACATCATCAGAATGGGAAACAGTGGGGGGAGGAGGGGAGGAGGGGAGGAGAGAGGGGGGGTGTAATTCCTTGATATGAAGTCCCTTGTTATCAGTATTTAGTTTTAATCTTCAGTCTTTTTCATTATCGGGATGATGCTGGTTATTACCTCTTCATTGCCGGGAATATTATGATGGATGTGTTCTAATCAGGCCCGGCATTAATACCATCAGCGCGGACATTAGCACAGTCAGTCAGCGCGCCACCCCATAATATGTCATGATTGTTGTGATTCGGTCCCAACGCCGCGGCAGCTGGAGCCGCCTTTAAGGACCATTAGTTACACTGAGAGAGAGGAAGGAAGTGCAGGCGGTGTTAGATGGGAGGAGAGGAAGTGGCGGAAAGGGGCGGAGGGGAGGGAGGGGAGGGAGGTAGGGGAGGGAGGGAGGGAGGAACTAAAGAAGGAAGGAAGGAAGGAAGGAATGGATACAAGGAGGAAGGATTGAAGGAAAGTAACTGGAAGAGGGAGTGCAATTAGTAAAAGTGAAAAATGAAGGAAAGAAACAGGGAAGGAAGGAAGGAAGGAAGGAGTGAAGGAAGGAAGAATGGACCTTGTCACATGGCTGCAGTTGACAAGAAACCTAATTCGAGGCTTTTACTTTGAAATGGAAACAGGAAGTGATGGAAAATTCTCTAATTGTGATGTATGATTTGCAAATAAACCACAATACGGCATCTGAGAAGTAAGTGGACAAGAGGTTGATTGAGAATTGCAGCGACTCATGACTCACTCTAGTGGTAGAAAAGTGGCATAACAGGGTGGTGTGACTCGTGCTTTCCGGAGTCTTCAGATACTTTCTATCACAAAGCAAACGTTGATGATGGTTTTACGTTGATGTGATAAATATCATTCCTAAAACCCCCGAAAAAGTAAATTCTGAATATCCAAAGGTAACAAACAGCATGTGCAATCGCTTTCAAGGCTCCATGAACTCCACTTAAACTGAGTCGCAGACCAACAATGGAACAAACAGACACAGGAGCAGTTGGACCAGACTGGCCTAAATCTCCAAATTTGCACAAAGGCAGATTAGCAGAGCACTGCTGGGTTAACGTGAACTGTTTGTGACCCGTGTTTACAAGCCCTGCTTCGCTTGTAATTGGGCAGCATTAAAGAGAAAGGGACCAATTACATAAGTGCAACAAAGCGAACTTTTAAAATCTGGGGTTTAAACAAAGGAAAACAAACCTTTTGGTGAGCCCGCGCCCCCAGATAATCCTCTGCCAAATTGCTTGGCAAAGAGCGTTGTGGACCTTGTGCTGCTGCCAAGCTAATCTACTGGCCTAAATCTCCAAATTTGCACAAAGGCAGATTAGCAGAGCACTGCTGGGTTAACGTGAACTGTTTGTGACCCGTGTTTACAAGCCCTGCTTCGCTTGTAATTGGGCAGCATTAAAGAGAAAGGGACCAATTACATAAGTGCAACAAAGCGAACTTTTAAAATCTGGGGTTTAAACAAAGGAAAACAAACCTTTTGGTGAGCCCGCGCCCTCAGATAATCCTCTGCCAAATTGCTTGGCAAAGAGCGCTGTGGACCTTGTGCTGCTGCCAAGCTAATCTATCACTGCTCCACATCGACCCCCTGGAAACATAAAGAACAAGAACAAGGAGGATGCTCAACGGGGATAAAAGCCCAGGAGAGGGATACAACCCCCCAAAAAACTGCCCCCCCCACCTAAACCACCTGCAGCGCCGCAGCCCCCACCCAACCCCACCCCCCTGCTGGGCGAGACGTCACAGCCGCGCCTCCTATCAAAGCCCAAACGCACGCAGGAGTGTGTTGCCTGTGAGAAATGGGGCAGAACGAACAACAGGGTAGAATGGGGATCTCACACAACCGGCATTAATATTAGATCAGACCACATCACCAAAGGACCAGATCAGTGTAGCTCACACTCGCGCTCGCCCGCCCGCCCGCGACTCTTCCACGGGAAAGTGGAGCACGCAGCCCTTATGAATATTACACACCTCTCTGTGTTAAAAGCTTTCTATCGGCGTGACATCGCCGGCAAACTGCTCCGCAGCTGTCAGACCGGTGTTAGAGAGAGGAGGAGAGGGTGTGGGGTAAAGAGTTTAACTGTGGATGAGAGTGAGAGAGTGTGGTTGTTCGTGTGCGCGTGCGTGTGTGTGTGTGTGTGTGTACATGAGATTTACAGGAGGGGGGTTGTTTCTGTGTATCTTGTCATCTTCAGACAGACAGCTGTGAGGGGCCAGTGTGACCGAGGAGCTGTGGTATATCCTGGTGAGCGTGTGTGTGTGTTTGTGTGTGTGTGTGTGTGTGTGTGAGTGTGTGTGTGTGTGCATGTGTGACTGTGCATGGGTGTGCCTGTGTGTATTTGTGTGTGTTTGCATATATGGTGTGTGTGTGTGTGTGTGTGTGTGTGTCTGCATGTGTGTATGTGTGTGTGTGTGTGTGTCTGTATGCAAAGCTGTATGCAAAGACACACAGTGTGTGTCTGTGTGTGTGCCCCAACATGAATATCTCATATCCATTCCTTTCAAACTATAAGTGTGATTACTAAATCATCAGTCTGTCCCATATAGACAGTGTTTGTACATGTATGTGTGTGTGTGTGTGTGTGAAAAGCCTCTCAGCTGTTCTGTGTGTTGAGCAACATGCTGCAACACTTCAAACTCCATCTCCATGAAATCCTGTTTGTTTACTATTTACTTTTCTCCCGCGTCTTACCCTCTGAGAGCGAATGTGATCGGTGTAACACCCTGCTCCGACAGTGTTCTCCAGTGGATCATGAGATCTCATGGATCATGAGATCTCATAGATCATGAGCACAGACCTGCAACATCACAAGATGGCAGCTTCCGTTTTTTGGGGGATTTGAGGCTTGATTTTTTTCAAGGTGAGAAATGGACACAACAGATATGTTTGAATACATTCAGCAGGATGGATGACAAAAATCGTATATATATGCAATACATTCGAGATATCATTTGTAGAAGACAAATGAGGAGCGATGGCTGTGGCTCAGGGGCGAGGGTGGGTCGTCCACTGACTTGCAAGTTGGCAGTTCAATGCCAATCTTCCAACCCTCTGCTGAATGAGGTCCTTTAGGAAAAGATGTAGTCCACAGCTCAGTGGAACTGTGCTGAACGCACTTGAATGGCTGCAGGTGTGAATGGGTGAATGGTGAAACTGCGATGTAAAGTACTTTTAGTGATCACCACTTCCACTAAAGTGCTGCATAAAACCAGATACTTACTATTTAAGTGTTGATGTAAACTCTAAATATGATCTGATCTGATGACACAAAAGCCAAAGCAGCCGTTTGCCCTCCTCCTCCGTGGTAAAGGCTACAAAAATAAAAGAGTTGTGTGACTGTGCTGAAGGTCCTTTTGAGGTAAAGTACAAAAACAAGTGGGAGGAGGTGAGGAGCTTTTAAAGCTGCTGGAAAGTTTTGGGTTTTTTTTGGGGTTTTTTTTTTTGTCGCTTGTCCTTTTACTCTAAAGATCTGGGAATGTTCCGCAACAGCTGATGTCATTGTCGTTTCTCTTGGAACGAGCGGCTCCGGTTGGCTCACACCCGGGCACACAGGGGCCCCGGCCACTATAACCCCGGCCACTTACCTCTTCCCCTTAAAATCAGCTTTTCACTAATGAGGTCTGGTGTCCTCAGAGGTGACTTTACACTCTCACACACACACACACACACACTCTTTTCCTTCTCTCTCTCTTTCTCTCTCTCTGCGCTCCTCACCTCTCCTTGGCACCTTCTCCTCTGAGGCCTCTGAAGGCAGCTGCAGGTCTGTGCTCTATTAAAACCAGACCTCATCTCATCTGCCATCTCTTCCACTGTAAATACACTGGCCCTGTTCACACACACACACACACACACACACACTGTTACACTCCGCTCTCCTTGAGTGCCTCGACCTGCCGTCCCGTGGACTGGCAGCGAGGCATATATTAGGCTCCTCAAGGCTGAGTATCCTTGAACCGTTATAAAGTGCCTTTTTAGTGTTTCCTGCGCATATATCACTGAGTGTGGACGCGGGGGAGCTTCAGGCCTTTATTAATCCAAGTTTGCTCTTAAAGAGTGGAGGGAAGAAATCTAATTTACAGCTGGATGGATTCTCCAAACAGCGTATTGGCAAAAGTGTAAAATAACATAAAACCGCGCCGTGATTCGTTCACTATTTTTAAATAGATTTGAAAAAGACCGGAAGCCGCCTTCAGAATAATGTTTCCCGCATCCAATAGAGCGTTCATCGATTCCTGAACTCCATTAGGTTTCCTGGCGTGTTAAAAAGAATGTATATTGTTTTTAACAACTTTATTGTTTGTTTCTTTCTTTCGGTGAATTTCCACAATGATGCTCGCAGCAGCATTAAATCTGTTTTATGTTGCGCCCCATGAATCCGGATGACTCAACAAAAGGATGAGTCACTCTCACTGAGGGACCGATGACGAGGAAGTATGAGGACATTCTGGTGCATTACGTAAAGTATTTCTGGTTTAGACACAGTAGATAAATTGTTTAGACGGGGAACGAGCATATTTCACTGAAATAATAGATCGTAACGAAGCTAACGTGACTCTCAGAAAATAGTAATATTGCTCTGAGGCCAGATCACCCGGCTAAAACAAAGGCTGGAGTCAGGGACAGTCACAGCGGCTGCGTGAGGGAGGCTGAACAGTCAGTGCTGTGGTTCTGCGGCCGCTCTCGGTTGTTTGCCCTCCACACCGGCTGTGTGTTCAGCAGTGGAGCAGCGGTACACTTCCTAGTATGACGGCTGGACTTCCTCAAATAGAAGTACGTAAGGTAACTATGTACATTACACTTCCCATCAGGGATCGGTAAAGTAAAGAGACTATTGCAGCTGTGAAAACAAATAAATGGCTTTTACTTTGAAACTGGCAGACGAAGTGATGTAAACATCCACAATGGTGATAAAACTCCTCAAACTGCAGTTGAGCATTGGCTCATGATTCACTCTACTGGTAAAAAAGGGGTACTACAGCGTATTTACGTACTTTTCATGACATCATGTTTCATGGCGTGTTGTTGAAGGACCTGAGAGGATACGATATGGCTGAACGTAGAGTGTTGACATTATATTGAAATAGTCGCAGTGTTCAGGAAGTGGGTCCAGTTCACCGCCAATCAAAACAAAGATCCACTTCACCGAGCCAAAGTTTTGTAGTAGCAGCGAAATCATTCAAGAACTTTATGCACAACTGACACATTTCTCTCACTAGCATGAGTGGAAGGGAATACACGGCGGTGCCGGGGGCCCCCCCCCCCCCCCCCCCCACACACACACACACTTCCCCCACACCCTCCGATTTCACCTGAGGACATTTAGATAAATATACTGAAAGCTGCACATGACACAGCACAGATGGATGTTTAGATTTTTCCTGTGTGTGTGTGTGTGTGCGTGCATGTGTGCGTCTGCATGCAGTCTTTGCAGCCGTATAAAAGAGACGTTAATCACATAAAAGAAAAAGAAAAAAACTTAAATGAAGCAAAACTGTCGGCGTATACCTGTTTTGCTTTGTTTGCACACATTCACCCCGAATCAAACGCACCTCTCGCTGACACAAATAGGTTACACCTCGGAGCACGGCAACGACACGGCTGAGTCGGAGCTGACAGAAATAGTTCACCCCTCCTCGTGCCTCCGTTACCTCCGCGGTCTAATTAGGGAGTAATCGCTGTCAATTAAGTCGGGGGAATTTATACAACATGACACTTTTTCACAGCGCTCGGGGGTCTCGTGTATCTTCATCCTGATCAGAAACGTAATGTGCTCCTCTGCTTATTTATGGGAGGCTCTTAACCTTTAAAACTGCGCGGAATGAGTCCAGGAACGGCCCCAGACCTCAGGGATTTATGTCCCCTAGTAAAATAAGATTAGTCTGTGAACGTCGCGGAAGCACTCGCCCCCCTCCATTCAATACCGCGCGGTAATTTATTCTGCTGATGGAGAAGATTAAAGAGAAGCAAATGTCCGACGCCGCCATTTAATTCATATTGATCATCCTCCCGTGCAAAAGAAGAGAAAAACATGTTTTTGCATGTTGATGTGGACTGTGTGTGTGTGTGTGTGTGTGTGTGTGTGTGAATGACTTCATCAAAACAGGTTAGACGCGTTAGGACGCGACGGTGGCTCACAGCGCGACGTCTCTACTGAAAATGTACATCACACCGAGGGGCTGGAGCTCATGAGGTCCCACTTTTGTTCGTTTATTCAAATGGACGCCATTTTTTCCCCGTTCTTTTCTTTTCCTGCACCGCGTAAAGACGACATTCCTCCCTCTCCCCGCTGTGAACACCTGTTTGTAAACCACAGTGACTCACCACCTCTTATGAGTAAATAACAGCTAGCAGATGTTGGGGAAAGCTGTTTGTAGCTCCGGCTGTTTGTTCGTGACGGCTCAAAGCCTCAGTGTCACGAGTCTCTGTATCCATGAGTAAAGTCAGTTCAGTTCTCATTTCTATTCATTTTAAGGGCTTCATGCTATTTGTTACAATGATGGATCAAAGTGAATGAGTGAGCAATTAACATTTCAGGTCTGCTCTCCTCAGTTCGATCATCTAACTTCTGTTGTTGGGTCATCACGTGACGCAATACTGTAATGATATGTCGTATAATAAGAGACAAAATTCAAAACAACAATAATAATCAATAACAGAGCAGTTAGCAGCTTTCTTTGATTAATTCAGCCGTAATAAAACTTTGAATCATGCAGATCCACAGTTGAATAATTATAATATTGGTCTAACTGTTAATGTATTGTAAGGTTAGATAAGGTTACTTGTCATTTCAATACATTTCACATTTGTCTGCTTCGTAGTTGAAATAAATCAGTTCATATCCCAAGAAAACGAGAACACACACACACACACATACACACACACACACACCCAAACACACATTTCCTATTCCTCCTTCTATATCAAACAGCACCCAGGTGAATGTGTGTCTGCTCCCTGCAGCTCCACATCAGATCCCTCTCTGCACCTGCAACACGCAGCCCACACCAGCACCTCTCATCTGCTCGCTCGGACTCTTCGTCTCAGACAGATGGAAAAAATCTATAAAAACAGTGGAATGGGGGAAAAGAGAGAGACGCCCTAAAATGCACTGTCGGCCATTTACTTTGCTCACAAGGAGTTCACTCACACACACACACACAACACACACATTATTATTACCCCTCTCCTTGTGGAGGTTTGGGATGACCTTCTGTGTCCGGCCCCCTGTGTGCTGCTGCTGCTGCTGCTGCTGCTGCTGCTGCTGCTGCTGCTGCTGGGGCCGCTAGTTTGAACTAGCCAGAGGGCACGGGGGGCCCACTGAGGCCCCTCTGATGGATGGACCTCACGTATTTATGGAGGTAAAACTGCTTTCAGTGAGGGGGTGTTTGGTTTGTTCTCCGTCCAGTATGCATGAGTGTGTGTGTGTGTGTGTCTAAGAGAGAGAGAGAGAGAGAGAGAACAGGTGAGAAGAGTGTGTGAGGTGGAAAAGGAGGGGAGGGAGCTTTAACCTTGACCTCCCTCCTGGGCAGGATAAGGATGGAGAGTGTGTGCTGACAGGGTGTATACAGGCCAAAGGATGGTGTAACCTTGGCAGAGAATAGGTTGGACATCGGCCAGTCTCCTCCTCGCCGTAATCCCCGAGCCCCCCGAGCATATATCCTTCACCAGACAGTGAAGATGATGGCATATTTTACTCGATGATACCATCCTATTTCACATGTTTCTAAATCTGCCCCCCCCCCAACCCCCTCAAAAAACGAGCTTCCCTCTGAATCGTGCAGCACTGCGCCCCTGCACCTGCTGGTGGCACTATTGAGCCGCCGTACCCTGCGCCTCATATCTCCAGCCCATCAGCTGTCAGATAAAAGCAGGGAACGACCACAGAATCAGTGTGCAGCCCCCGCATAGCAGGTTCCCCCGGTCCCCGCCCGCCTCCACACCCACCCCCCACCCACCCCCCTCCCCTCCCCTCCCCCGGAGCTCTGATGGATGTGTTCGCCTGCAAAACTACTTATGAAACGCTTAACAATAATAATGTTGTTATTTCTCACTCGCTATTCCGCCGAGCTTCCGTTTAGTCACTCCGGCGGAAGTGGAAGGTAAATGACAGAAAGCCACACTTGTCACATAACTGATACAGATGGCAGAGGCGCGCGGAACAATGGCGGCATCTCTGTATTCTAATGGCAGCTGTGGGTGCCACCGGTGCGGAGTAAACATGGCGGAGTGATTGGATGCGCAGAGTCCCACTGACGGACGGATCAACAGCAGAAGCAGCTTTGTCTGTCTTCTTTGCTTTCGCTGCATGTGAATGGGTCGTGCATCTATGTTGTGTTTTTATTTACTCTCTAAGTCTCACTCACATTCGTCAGGATGAGGGCGGGGCCCGTTATAATCTCTACTCTTTGTGTTCTTAATGCCATGACGAGAGCTGTTGTGGGGAGCCATGTTAGACAACTTGGGAGTTCATCCCGCCTGATTTATCTGCAATGCCGATTTTAGAACATTAAACTTAACTGCTCTTCAAATGTGAGACTTTTGTTTAAGTTTAAATGATTCACTGGAATCTTAAATACATTGCATTCCAGCTGTTTCAGTTGTCTGTTAAAGTACAATGGGCCTGGATTTGTAAACAGTGCAACATTTAACGTTCATTTACAGCTGAGAGGTCGAAACAGGAAGTGACATCACAGATTCTGGTTTTGTCCAATCACAAGATTCTCAGATGTCTGATTCCCAAAATGTCATTGTTTTACATAATGTGTTTTTGTTTATTATGTGTTTTCTGAGTTAGGACTCTCTGACGGTGGCAGTGTTTTATGAAATGTCACAGTGTCTTCTCAGATGTTGTGCTGTTTTCTCAAATCTCAGTTTTCCAAAATCATTCATCGCATTTCCAGGAAAGCCATGGTGTTTTCTGAAATGTCAGTGTTCTATGCTATGTCATAGAGGTTTTACAAAATGTCGTAATGTTTTCTGGAATGTTCTAGAGTTTTTGTAAATGTTGTGTTTTCAGATGCTCAACATTTCAAAATAAATCGATAAAATTCCAGTCTATACAAGGCAGAACACTTTGAAGACAAGTAGATAGATGGATAGATAGATAGATAGACAGATAGATAGATAGATAAATAGATAAATAGATAGATAGACAGACAGATAGACAGACAGATAGACAGACAGATAGGTTAGATGTATCTATCTCTGGGAACTGATGAATAATTCTCTGTGTTGAGGTGAATGATAGTATCGTGGCCATGCTGTGTGTTTCGATCTCATCCCCACCAAACAAGCTCGTCTTATTATTCAAAATTATGCTGCATGAGTGAGTATCAGACGACTGTTTTGTCTGCTGCAATTATATAGATCCGCCCCGGCTGTGGGCGCATCGTATGCATTATTAATACCACAGTGTTCGCTGTTCGGCGTAACCGGCAAAGTTGTTGCTGCGCAGAAAGAAATCCAAAGGCGACAAACATCTTGTTTGTCGCCGGAGCGAACTCCCGACAATGAGCGAGAGAAGGCGGAGGCGGCGGCGGAGGCAAAGAGCCGAGGCTTTCTCTCCAAACAGGCAATTTTCTTCTTGCCTCACCCCTTACCCTGACCCTACCTCTGACCTCCACCCCGTCCGATACCACGGGCAAAGAGCACATATTTCACGTGTTCAATCATTGTCGCTGACGTTATGGCCATCGGCTGCGCTGTCAGGCATGACTATATAGCGGCTAACCCCCGGGTCCCCGCAAACACAGCCACAGCGGCTCCTCCGCCTCCCGCGGTGATGGCTGCCCGGGAAATAGAAGGCGCGGCGCGGCCGCCCTGTGATCATTCCAGGAGCCATCCCGCCTAACAGCTCTGGGGCTTTATGGCTCCGCCGCTCCCGATGATTCACACTCTGTCGTATAGTGCAAGCACAGCTACACGGACGGACCGATTCATGGCCGCGCGCACACACACACACACACACACACACACCTACACCTACACCTACAACCAGCAAAGCTCATACAAGGGTACATTGAAAGAAGGCACATTCCTGCACATACACATGCTGAGAAAAACACTTCTTTTTTCCCTGCACGGCCAAACACATTTCTGCAAAAACTCACAGGTATTTGCACACCTGAGGACACTGTGTTCTCCTGACCTGAACTGAAAGGATACTTCCTCTTAGTTACAACCTACGAGGTATTATTCCTGCGCAGACCATCATTCCTGTCGGTATAAAGCTCTCACCTGGGTGATTCTGGGATGATAAGGCGGAGGAAAAAAAATTCCACAAGACAGACAGATAGCAAACATTCATCACTGTTTACAACACGGCGCATCACCTGACTGCTTGTTGGCTTGTTGGTTTGTTTGTTTGTTTGTTTGTTCTCTCCCCCCTATCTGACTGTTGTCGCTCCGTTCCCAGATCACACTTATTATAGTTCTGTCAAGTGCGACATCATCCATCATCAGTGGGAACGATGGGCCCAGTTAAAACAGTTACGCCTCAAGTTGGATCACAACGTGAGATACAAGTTAGCAAAAAATTAAATAAGATAAAATACAATCAAATAAAATAGAATAGAATAAAGACCAGGCTGAAAGTGATGCACGACTGTGCAAAAGGTCAAAGTGAGACCTGGGTTTTTAAACGGTGACACTGATTGAAATGAAGATGTGTGAGATTAGCATGTTTCAACACGACTTGATGCTCTGAGGGATTTATGATTTAGCTTCTGGAGGGAAATGACGAGAGAAAACTGGACTCAAATAATAAGAAGCGCAGTCTCTGGTGAGTGGAACACGAACCGTGGAGAGTCGATAGAATGGTTTTAACACACAATCCTGTCGGTGTCAATAACACCAGTGAAAATTGACTTTGGCTGTATTAACTGGAGAGAGTGTATGGATCACAGGGCGACTGGCTGCAGTGTGTCACATAGGCCCCGCCTCCTCCATGTTAGTAGATGAAGACCAGGCACAAAAAAA
>JAFBJT010111410.1:43167-58635 GCA_016785325.1 Chascanopsetta lugubris | reverse complement strand
ACACAACATAACATGACATGTACATGTGTTGTTCTCAGCTCATCACAACAATCACTGGGTTCAAACCAGATTCTTGTCTTTTTTCCTGTGTTTACCTCTCGGAGCCTCCAGCTCTGCCTCTGGTCAGTGAACCATGAGCCAGGCAGCATGACTCACACTTCTGTGAGGAGTTGTCGCGCACTGCCAAGTCTGTGAAGTGTTAAGTCCTCGTAATTAACGTCATGTCTTTTCGTCTCTGTCTATTGTTCCCTTCGTCCACTTCCTGTTGTACTTTGGTGACAGCTCCTTGTCTTCCTGTCCTGTCTGCCTCGTCTGCGTCTCTGCCTGATTCCTTCATTGCCTGCACCTGGTGTCCTCTGGTGATGACCCACACCTGTTGGTGATCCCTGCTCTCCCTATATATTCTCCCATCTCCCTTTGTCTGTTTGCCAGTGCGTCGTTTATGTGTCGTAAGATCCACACGTCATCTTGTGGATTATTCTTTGTGCCTAGAATCTCTTGGTTTTTGATATTCCTACATCCATTTTATTTCCTCGTATAGCGAGCCTCGGTGCTCCTTTTTGTTTTTCCATTTTTTCCAAGGGTTTAGTTTACTTTTTGAATTTTTCTTTTTGTGTGAGCCACGGAGCTGCTTTTTGTTTTTGAACCTGCCTCAGAGAAATAAAAACATTGAACTCTTCTCTCGACCCTCGTCTCATGCTTTTGGGTCCAAGAAATGTGAACCTGTTCCTTACATAATCCTCTCTACGGTGGTGGCCATGTTTTTACAGTAGCCCAAAGTGGACATACGAAAAATGTTTTGAGCTTTAATGACAACTGAAGTCTACAATAGGTTCTCCTGCATGATCAGAAGGGTGAGGGTGAGGTGATGGATACAACATGCCACTTCAGCTCTAGAGGACACCTAATCTTACAAACTGCACCTTTAACCATGAGAAGGACATGTTTTGTTATATCACACTTGATGTATATGGATACTAATATTGGTTGTATTTTTAATTTGCAGTTTTGACTCTGTCCATTGATGGCACTAAAATTATATTTCATTTTTGTTTAAAGGTGTAGTGTGTAATATTTCAGTAATTTTTGTCACTTTTAAAAATACTACAAATCAATTGCATACTGACATTTTAATGCATTTATAATCATGAAAATGTGTTTTGCTTTTTCCCCCCATTACCCTTAAATGAGTCCATTCATGTATATTTCCATGAGTGGATCCTCTCTAAAGGGGTTGCCATGTTTTTATAGGTTCTCCTGCATGCTCAGAAGGATGAGGGCGATGCATACAACATGCAACCTCACCTCCCGAGGTCACTGCACCTTTTAAGCCCCTAAAACTCATTGCTATGGTTTGAAAAGTCAGGAGTTACATTTAACTGATTAGAAAGTGAGACCTTTTCAAAAATGATGACAAAGACATCCAGGAATATGGAGGTGAATCTAATACTCAATATTGCGTACAAGTAATTCAGTATCACTTGAGTGCAGATCACTTAAGTCAAAAGGTCTTTGGTGTGGGCCGAGCTGATGAGCACAGGGAGGGCGGAAGTCTGATGGGGTCAGTATGATAACTAAAGAATAGCTTGCGTCGCCCTGACGATCCCGAGCCCGGTGAATATTCATTAAATCCTGCACAATAGGAGATAATTTAATCTGCCAATTTAATTATGGAGGTCGGCACACAGGATGGCTTCGGTCTAGATTCTGTTTTCCTGGGAGATTCGCCCTCTATCCCCCGACTCCCAAGACGAGGAAGAGGAAGAGTGTGTGGCCGTTTGGCCCACGGTGAAGGGAGACCTGGCCTCGCTGCTGCCGCTCATACCCAAGCAGGAAGAAGAGTGCAGCTGCATCACTGTCGCTCCACCACTCAGCCTATTACACAGTTGCAAACAAGCAATCTACTAATAATAATCACAATAGGAAGTGAAGACAGTTCATGGGTTGGTCACTGGGGGCTGACTCCAAATTGGGAGCAAAACCCCATAGACTCCCATGTCAAAATGGTCAGCGCTGAGTGAAACATGTTTTACCATATGTGTTACCATGACAACTGTATGTGGGGTGATTTTTTTTTTTCCCACCTCACTTATTTATATTATATTGACGTTTGAAATTGTGCATATTTGAGGGTGTGGCTCCTTGACTGACAGCTGGGCCGACTTGGCACGTACCACGGGGGATGCGACGGCACCACGGTCCTGCCCCCAGCTCTGTGTGTGTTCCGCCTCTATGTCCGTTTTTCAATGAAGTGGGAAGTAGGAGGAGTTCGCATTCGTCAAGATGGCATCAAGGGACCCGCCCACAATTTGCCTCAAAGCACTCTGAAGAAACCAACGGCCACGGACGCGACATCCATCTTTATTTACAGACTTTGCAATATTCCCACACCACAAATGAGGAGACCAGAGAAACATGGAGTCACTGAGGATGGGGAATGATATTCGAGACTGAGCGGGTAATAGCCTTCAAATAGACTTTACAACAGCATTTCCCAGCTCTTCATGACTCAGCGTTTTATGATGCAAAGTGAGTCATTCCACAATAACAGGTCTGCATGGCTCTGAGGTCAGGCACGAGGGACTGGAACACAGTCTCTTGTTTCAATACATGTAGAAAACAAATTACTCCAGTTTCTCTGAAGGAAACAGGACAGAATAAGCAAAAGTAGTCGATGTCAACAATGTGGAAGATTACGTCATTGTTTTGACAGTTAGAAAACTAATAACTATCTAATACTGGTACAGTAAGTTGTACAGTAGTACAAGCAGAAGTGCAATAACAATCCAAACCATTTGGATCTGAAAGGATTTAATGGAGAGAGAGTTTTAAAAGAAGTATGTAGTCTGGATCACTTGGCTTCAAGCTCCCATTTGTACCATAGACTCTTAGTAAAGGTGGATAATGCATTTCCACTTCCTGTTTTCATGAAAATACCTCACATTACCATTTAGATCAGTGATTCCCAACTGGAGAGTCGTGGCCCAAAAGTGGGTCTAGTCTACGAAGTCGATGTCATCCTGGAAAGGCATGTGCTCAACTGATTGTAGGCGAGTCACAGCTGTCATTCATGATCTTTGACCCGAAATCACTCGTACTCAGAACACATATGGTCCATGTTGCATTTGATAACAACTTTTTTGAGATGTGACTGTCAATGATGGTCACTCCATCAATGGAACAGCTTTTGTTTTTAACCCATTCAGCAGCCAGCCACCAGGTGGCGATCAAGGTGACTCAGGTTAATGTTTTGGTATGTGAATGTATAAGGGGTAGGTCTAATAAAGGGATGTTTACCTTATTCTGCAATCAAGATGACATGGTTTACATTGGGACGTGTCTGTTAATTTCTATCATATGACCTGTTTACATAAATAGTTATATAGGATTGATTATATCCATGTCTTTGATTTTCGAATAGACCTCTAGTTTGATGAGTCACTGAGCTTCTCTCAAGTGTATCACAGCTTTATTTTTGCAATCTTTGCCAGGCACATTAAATTATATTGCATTTGTATTTCATTGTGAAGATGAAGTATTTATTGTATGTTACTAAAGAGCTGAGGTGCAATAAAACCATGTCTCCACACCAAGGCATGAGAACATAATATACACCATGTGTTACACTGCTGAATTAGGTCCATACATCAAAGGAGAGATTCACAACTGTATTGTTTTTCTCTTCTTTTTATTCAAGTTAAAGATGCAATGTGTAAGATTTGGTGACATCTACAGGTGAAGGTGCATTTTGTGATCCATCACCTGACCTCTCCCATCCGAGCATGCAGGAGAACCTGGTTGGGTTGCTGTTCAAGCTCAAAAGATGCTTGATACGTCCACTGTGGGCTATTGTAAAAACATGGCTGCCCCCATAAGGAGGACGCCATTCTAATGTAAATATACATTAAAGTGCTTTTTTTAGGGTAATTTAATAAGCAAGTCATACTTTGAGTTGATTGTACATTCATAAAATTGTATATATGACTGTTTTGTGATTCTATTTCTACAAATATAGTGACCAAAATCGTACACACTGCACCTTTAAAAGAGACGGATGAGACTGACGAAGACACAAAGAGTGATGTCATGGAGGATCCAAATGAACAGCCAATCAGGAAGTAAGTCTACTGTCCACAACAATACAATAGTCTAAACACTCAGTGAGCTTGTTTACATGACCACAGACATCAGATAATAGGAAGTAATCAGCTAATTGTCATAATTGGCTGCCAGGTCAGCCCAGCTGTCAATCAAGAGGGCCTGCCCTTAATTATGCGCAATTTTAAACGTCGTAAACAAAAGTAAGCGAGCTAGACAAAAAATTCTCCCCCGGTACAGTTGTCCTAAATAAGTCACATGATCTAAACAATAGTTTATAATTGTTTTTTAAAATTATACTTCTTTGCAGCTATTTCCCACACATCCCTCCACCGAGAACTATGTGTTGCTGTTTAATTTGTGTGTGTGTGTGTGTGTGTGTGTGTGTGTGTGTCAGATAATATGCTCAGCTGCAGCGCAAAATGTCTCATTGTTCTACAAGAAAATGCTCCGTCGTAGAAATGACTGCGAGTCTTGTGAAGAGGAAATGGTCGGTATATAAACAAAACGCTGTGTTACTGCTGCATTCAGCTTTTTCTCTTCCCTGCTGAATGGTGCCGGAGGGGGGGGGGGCGGCGGGGGGACGACAGCTCTCGCCTCAGATGAATGAGACGAGTTAAATGTTTCTGAAAAGACAGACGATTGTTTCGGAGCAGGGGAAAGTCTTTGTTTATCATGTGGAGGAATAGGAGCGAGAGAGGGCGGTGAATGGGATGGTTTCTATTGAGGGGGAAATGAATGGAGACTTTAGCTGAGGTAAGGGCTCCTGGCCCAGGTGATGAATTGGTGGAAGCTTATTATCATGGTACAGTTTTTGTGATATCATCTAAGCTTTTCCATAAATCCCCCAGTTGTGTCCTTGGGTCTGAATCTATGATGCACAGCAAAACTTGCAAGTGCTTATGCAAGTGGTTATGCTTTGTTAGGAGCCGTTAATGCTGTAGAGGGCATTTCACCAGGTTTATGTCATACGAGTTGGACCCTTTGCCCTCACATATCTCCCGTTTTCCACCAGTCTGGTTCCAGTCAAGGGGCAAGCTCCGTGCAGACGGATGAAGCACATTAGGAAGTGACTAAACTTGCAGTTCATAGGGTGGCCATTGGGGGCTGACTCCAAAAGGGAGCGAATCCCCATAGACTCCCATGTTAAAATGATCAACTTTAGAGGTGAATGAAACATGTTTAAAGTCTGATCCAAACTACAGTTTTAGTCTCAATCAGTCACATGTGTTACATGTTACAGCTGCACGGGGTGAATTTTGTTTTGGAACTTGCTTATTTTTATTTGATCAATGTCTGAAATTTTGCATGATTAAGGTTATCTGCCATTTATAGTTAGTTTTATTATAGTTCCTTACACACTGCTCACATTTCTCATGACTTCATCATTCGATACATAAAACATGGTGGACAGAATTGGATAAATAGGTTTTATTGCAATCTACAGTCTCATCCCTTGAGGACAAACACCTGAATGACAAAAACTTTCATGATGATTTATTCAGAGCGAACAAAAGTCAGATCCTGATGAAAGAGAGCAGTGATCTGTTGTTCTCATCGCAGACAAATCAGTTTCAATTTAATTCCTTTGCTCCCTCCAGTAAACATATTTCCGCCTCGCTGGATCCACCCACTTTCACAATCCTAATCGAATTCCACAGATCCCTAATTATCCTGCACTTGTTCACCTACGGTCCACAAATGCTTTGTCTGACACGTCTGACATCAAAACAAACATATCTGAAGCTGCTTGTGCCGTTTTGAAGACTCAGGGACAAAGACATGGTAAATTGTCCTGTTGCCATCTTTAACCTGGACACTAATCCTAATCCCACTTTCTCTACATCATGAAATATTTCCTGGTTATTCCACAGTGGAGGGGCGGGAACCTGGGGGACCTGACTTTATCCGAGTGGAGCCATTCATTTCCCTGCAGTGGACCCACAAAGCTTTCACTCGGTCCATTGAACACTTCTGCTCGAGGAGCTCTGCATAAACATTTTAATAAATACATTTGACATCAACTGAAGCCCTTACCTTGCATGTTGTGACATGAGCGCAGTGTGAGTTATTAGATTTGCTGAATTTTAAATATTAGTAATTTATGAGTAGATTAACCATCTGAAGTCAACGTCTCGGCATTTCGATTAAAGGGCATTATAGAGAGTTAAAGAGGAGGATGCAAACAATGCTGCACTCACATTTGCTTGCGCATGACAGGACAACCATGTTTTCCCGCACCTGCAAAAATCAGCCCCTTTAAAGGTGCAGTGTGTACGATTTGGTGACATCTAGAGGTGAAGTTGCATGTTGTATGCATCACCTCACTCTCACCCTTCTGAGCATGAAGGAGAACCTATGGTCGACTTCAGTTGTCATTAAAACTCAAAGGTTGTTTAGTATGTTAAGTATTCGCTACTGTAAAAAACATGGCCGCCCCTTATGCAAATATATGTAAATATATTAGAACTGCAGCAATCGATTATTTTCTTTGATTCGATTTAAGATTATTTGAATGGGGGAGGGGGGTAAATGAGAAGTGATGTATGTAACGTCAGTTCCTTGGCCAGCAGTTACAGCAGTACATAAATTACAATGTACGTGTGTACAATTTTGATCAGTTTTTGTCACTTCTATCTACAGACAAAGAATCACAAAACAATTATATAAGGCCAGTTTTACAAATGTATGATCACCTCAATTTATGACATTTTTACATTACCCTAAAATGTATATTTACATCAGGAGAGGGTCCACCGTGTGGGGGCAGCCATGTTTTGACTATAGCCCAGAATGGTCGTACTAAATTACTTTTGAGCTTTAAAGACAACCACCATAGGTTCTCCTGCATGCTCCGATTGCGAGGATGAGGTGATGGATACAACATGAGATGTCACCAAATCTTAGACACGGAACCTTTAATTGAGAAATGAGTCCATCATTACAAGAGCATCCTTCTTATAGCTTCGTGTCGGTTAAACTCAACTCTAAAGCACTTCCAAAAGTTTAGAATTTGTGTAGTAGCAAGAAATCAGAGATTTCAGACTGAAGGGCTTCTCCCTCCCTCAAGCTGTCTTAAAGTGTTCCACTGCTTTGGACTGAACCCTGCAAATTGTCTTCCAGAACTTGTGCAATGGAGGAAAAACGTTTTGATCAGACAGCCTCATCTTCTTCTAAGAGCTCCGCAGTGGCTTCATTAAACGGGGCTAAAAGATGCAGGCAACCTGAAATAAGTGAAGTCCTATGAAGTCAGCAGCTTCAGTTTGCCAAAGCTGCTGCTCCCACATGGTTCCCTAAGCCGAGACAATGACTCCAGCTGACTATGTCTTTCTATACAGCTGGAATCGGAGAGGACCCCCCCCCTCCAATTTGTCTCTAATGAGGGAAGTCCACCCCAGCTTTTGCTTTGCAGGCTGAGGTGTAACCATGCAAGTGTTGCCCCGGGGTCACGGAGAACGTCCGATCCACTCTGAAGACCCTTTTCAAATGTGTGTTTGACTTAAAAACAAAACTTAATGAGACCCTGTGCATCAAACTTTTCAAAGTTTGGATCATCAGGAATGTCTTGCACAGAAGGGGATTTGGGACTTGGATGGGGCTTTCATGCTGGCATGGGAGACAGCACCGTTCTGGTTCCGGCTCCTGTTCCGTGAGATCTGCGGTGCTTTCTCACAAACCTGCCCACCGCCGTTTGAACCAGTTAAAAGGGAACCGAAGAGGGAGCACGTTATTAATTGCTACACAGGCAGAAATAAACAGAAACAGTGTTTTCCTGGGTGATATGAACACGCATGAGGTCGATACTCGTGCGACACAGAGAGCAGAAGACAATTGAATCCGCGACCACGTAGTCGTAGACCAGTGGTTCAGTGGTTAGAGCAGTCACCTTTGGGAATGAAGGACTTTGGTTCAAATCCCACCTGGACCCAGCTGCAGTGTCACCGGCCCTGATACTGATACCCCAACTGGCCCTCTGTACACTGCTAGAAATACCCCGAGACCCAGATTACTGGATACGTGGTCGAAGATGACATGATGCTTTTTAGTTTGTTTAATAAAAGTAGAACATATAGACCTGTTCTATGGGAAAGATATCCTTAAATGACTTCTGTTGTGATGTGGTGCTATATAGAAAATTGAATTGAATAAGATTAACTTGATCCTTGGTGCCCACCTAACAGAGTGGCAGGGGTAATGTTGACATAACTTATATAACATTACACGCCCACTGACGATGTCACGGTTCCCATGGGAGAACCATCATTTGTTGGTTCCGCTGAGAACCAACTTTTCGGGTTCCGAACAGATTTTCTTTCTCGGTCTGAACACGGCGGCTCCAATTTTGGTTCTGGAACTGGAAACATGTGTGAAGCCCTAAGAGTCTCACAACATCCCTGGCTGTAGCGATGAAGTCATTTAACTCACAGTTGAACACAAACAGTTACAATATCAACACGGAACATCATGTACTTTTGGTATTGTTTCAACAATACTGCCGCCTCCAGACAGAAGCACCGAATTAGGTGCACAAGCATCGTAAACGCTGTCACAACCTCAGGGCCTTGGCACAGAGTGACGGTATTAGCGGCACCATCTGTCACTAGGCATGTCAACCTTGTTTTGTAATTCCACATTCCTCAATGAGAAAGCAAGGACAGCTACAGCGTGAGTGGGGGAGTGACCATGAGTTCAAGAGTACACCTTCAGAGGAAAACATGCCACCTGATGCATCAGGGACAACGTCTGATTCAAAGGAAGGTTCAAAGCAATTCATTAACTTATTTTGGTTATGAATTGTATTTAAAGATGCAGTGCGTCATTTTTGAATTGAAAATCAACAACCCAGGGAGTCCATGGGCGTTTGGTCCCTTTCGAGGTCAGCCCCCCAGTGGCCACCCTGTGAACTCCAAGTTTTTACACTTTCTAATGTGCTTCATTCGTCTGCACCATAGACGGTATATAAAGATGGACGTAGCGTGGTGTGACGTCACCCGTTGGTTCCTGCAGAGTGCTTTTGAAGCAAATTGTGGGCGTGTCTCTTGTCACCATCTTGCCGAACTCCTCCTACTTCCTGTTTTCTTTTTTTTCAAAAACGGGCATAGAGGCGGCACACCCGGAGCTGTGGGTGGGCGCATAGTGCCGTTGTGTCACCCGCGGTACGTATTAGGTCGGCCCAGCTGCCAGTCAAGACGCCATGCCTCTAAATATGCGCAATTTCAAATGTGGATCAAATAAAAACAGCGATTTAGAAAAAAAAAAAACACCCCATGTACAGTTGTCACGATAACATATGTGACTGACAGAGACCAAAACTGTAGTTTGTACCAGACTTTAAACATGTTTCATTCACCTCTGAAGTTGATCATTTTAACATGGAAGTCTATGGGGATTTGCTCCCTTTTGGAGTCAGCCCCCAGTGGCCACCCGGTGAACTGCAACTTTTTTCACTTCTGCACACTTTTTTTTCACCATTTTTACATTTAAATGTGGTAGGGGATTGGATCTATGGGTCATTAGAGTGTGTTCACACTGTTCTGATTTGATGCAGAGCAGATTTGAGGATTCACATTCACAAGTACGAGTGTCTTACAATTAACTTCTCAAGTGAACATGGTACATAATTTGCCAACTTCTCACTTGAAAGTCTCGTGAGTTTTGATATGACTGGTTTTGCCACATCTCCTCACTCCTCGCTCACACAAAGGAAACAAGCTGAATGAACATGCATCATTTCTATGAGTGAAAGAGAAGAACAACTACAGTGTCATTCAGGTGGAAGTTGGCAAACCCTGTTTGAGGCACTGAGGACTTTAAATACCACGTGGGACTGCATAGGTCGATGGGATCCAGGTAAGTATTCTCACTGAGTTGTTTGTAAAATGAAACATTTGAATTATAATGTGTTTTAAAACAAGGTACACAACGTGCACCAATCTGTGAAGAATTTAAGGCACAGTGACCCAAACTGTTCTCAATGAAGTTCTGTTAATGGTTCCTCAAGCAAACTTTGAAAGTGTCTCAGTAAACCTGGATTATGTTTCAACCGATGTAACATCTGTAGATTTCAAAAGATCTGGATGGAAACTTCATGAGCTCCTGGCAAAGTAACTCAATTCCACACAAATGGATTGAAGTGGAAAATGTAATGTCCTTAAGTCATTAATTCAAAACACAAGGACAAGACGCTTGAATGCTTCATTTGTTTCTTCCTTTTAAAATGAAAATGAATGCAAAGAGAAAGGAAGAATTTTTAATCAGTAGAACTTTTGTATGAATAGGATTAAGAGGCATCTAGGGGTAGAGGGACATATTGTTTACAAAGGAGAAATGTATTAATTAAAAATCATGGTTCTGAAGGATAAACTAGTGTTTTGTTTAGTCTGTCCATCACCTCCATAGAAAACATGGCACCTTTCTTACAGGGGGACTTATGGCACAGTCCAAAGCAGTGATTCTCAAGTGGTGGGTCGCGACCCGAACGTGGGTCGCAGACAGGTTTTCAGTGGGTCGCGAGTCTTTAAGGAATTAAGGAAATTAAGGAAAAAGAATACTTTATTTGGAAGTGGATTTTTGTATGCAACTGAGTATAAAAGGCAATATTTCCCTCTTTTCGCCACCTGCTGTTCATTTTTGTTCATCATTAAACTTACATATTACATATTGTGATGTTCTGTACTTTCCCAGGTTAAAACTGCACCATCTATTCAATAAATACATTTGAGAGGTTGAATTTTTTTCTGGATTTGGGTCAGGCCCTTCATGAAGGGCTGATGGTGGGTCCTGAACCCAAAACAGTTGAGAATTACTGTTCTACAGTGACACAAACAAATCTTAATTTCAGACATTTAAGATAAAAAAAAAAAATTACATTCTGTAACTGCTGTACAGCAGTCTTGCACTCATTGCACCTTTAATGTATTTTCTGTACACAGTGAATCCTCGCATTGCTCTGAACAGGGAATGTGACCTGTTGCTCAGTTGTAAATAAAGTGGGTTTCAACCCTTCTGCCAATCGTTTTCACCCTTTACCTTCACCTCGTAATATCTTCCACCAAGGCCGATGAAACCTGTCGGGGAGACAGACTTATTCTCTGCCAGTCGACCGCAGTGTCAGTGACGAGAGGAGAAATGAAGGCATGCAGGGATGGATGAAGCGTTGATGAAAGGGAGGCGTGACGCTACACTGAAGGTGGATGGGGTGGTTGTGCTGGTGGTGGTGCTCACAGCTCTGAACAGAGGACAACAGAGATACGTTTCCATCAGTCTGTGGGGAAAGATGAGCAATTCAACGTATCAGTGATATGTTGAGAAAATATGAAAGGGAACTTCTGATGTTTTTTCTCAGTGTGGTGTGACAGTGACAGTGTGGTGTTCACAGGGTGGCCACTGGGGACTGACTCCAAGAGGGAGCAAATCCCCATCGACTCCCATGTTAGAACAATCCTCTTCAGAGGTGAATGAAACATGTTTAAAGTCTGGTGCAAGCTTCGGTTTCGGTCTCAGTCAGTCACATGTGTTTCCATGACAACTGTACGGTGGATGAATTTGTTTCTATCTCACTGTGAGACTGCACATATTTGAGGGTGCGGCGTCTTGACTGATAGTTGGGCCGACCTGGCACGTACTGCGGGAGATGCAGTGCCACCATGGGCCCCTGACACAGCTCCGTGTGTGCTCCGCCTCTTTGCCCGTCTTTGGATGAACCGGGGAGAAGGAGGAGTTAGGATTCAGCAAGATGGCAACAACGGACACGTCCACGATTTTCCTCAAATGAACTCCGCAGAAACCAACGGGTGACGTCACGGACGCGACGTCCATCTTCATAGAGAGTCTATGGTCGGCACCCAAAAGTCAGCAGCCGTTGCTGCATCTCTATCTTTGTTAGATCTTTGGAAAAAGGGAAATTCCAAGCAAAGTGTGGCACCATTTGTCCAGACCTTTCCTGGAGGTCATGTCTGACCAGGTCCCAGAGTGGGAAGATCTCAAGACGCCATTTTATCGTACACGTCTCTCACTCCTCTCTCCCTTCACCCGAATGCGCTAACCCACCAACAACAACAACAACAATGGCGGATTACTTGTAGTCCAATGTGTATGGAGCAGAAGCTCTAACTCATCATCAGTCCACACCAACGTCTCCTTTCATGCTCGTGCATCAAATCCTTCTTCTTCTCCTCCATCTTATACCTCCTCTGTACCTCTTATATGTCTTCCTCTGTTTTGGTGTATTCCTCTGACCGACCTGGAGGAGGCACTATAGCGCTCCCAGTTGTTCTCATGTATGTCGTGTGGACAGATTTTTTTTTTCAATCAAAAAAAAGATCGTCCTCATCTCCGCGTGGGCGAGGCCTCAGTCTCCCCGTCTCCTCACACCTGTAATAAAGAGGAACATTATTCCCACCTTCCTAGAACAAGAGGGGCTGTGATCTCCAATGCTTTCGTCTTTGATGGATCACATCCCCTTCCCTGGCTCACAAATGCTAATCAGCGGTGAAGTGAGCAGCTCAGGAGGGAAGGGTGACAGCATTTTCTTTACCGCTGAGCGAGGAAGAAAAGGATAATCACACTCTGCAGTGAGGAAGATGGCTGCCAGGAGATAAACACCCCCCCACACACACACACAACTAGAGACAGATTTGTTTTATCTCTTAAACAGCGACGAGAAGGTTGGTTTAAGACGTCCCGAGATAATTGGAACCTCAGCTGGATGTCAAACTCCATTTCCACCAATCATATTCAATGACAGATACGTAGAATCCAAATGCAAAAACATCATCCCGATCACAGTGGAGGTGCGTGTCCACATTCTGAGTCAACCTTGTGAGTGCAACTTGATTTTCATGCTTTCAAAATAAAAGCTGTGACTTGCTGTTGATTTCAGACTTTACAGGTGTTATGTACGTTGTAATGTTGATCATTTAAGATAAGTCAAGTGTTAGATGTCTGGCTTTGCATGAATTTATGAGTGAGGTAAACATGAGGATGCTGTATTCCTTTGTGAGCGATAAATTGTATAAAAAGTGGAAATGGGACGACACACTGTGACAGAAAGAAATGTTCCTTTGTAGATTAGAGACGGTTTTCTGAGCTTTCATCACAAATATAACTAACTTCTTTATTCTTATGTTTTTTCGGGGCCCTTACAGTTTGTACTTTTTACATTTGATTCCCTACTAAACTTTTAGTCGTTCATATTTTTCTTAAATGTAATATCTGCATTGAAATTTAAAGAAAACATTTCTCTCATTTTTCTGGCCAAAAATCTGAATTTACATTACTAATACTGTCCACCTCCCCAGCTCCTGTTTTCACTCACTCCCTGAAACACTGGCCCCTCTCACGCAGAAAAGCCAAGTCTTCTGATTGGCCAGCTGGCCCAGTCTCTTGTGATTGGTCCAAGCTTTAAAAAAAAAAAGAAAAAGGTTTCTTGCAGGTTGAACTGTCACAGTGAAGAAGAAGTATGTTTCAGCAGAATCTGAAAAAGTGTCTCCAGGGGCAAAGAGCCCCATCGGTATCTTTACCCTCATTCTATTAAAGGAAAGGAAAACATGGGAAATGCAGGACATGACATGAAGTGGATATGTGATCTCCCACTCTCCTGCTCCTCTCTTAAAGACCTCTGGGGAAAAAAAACATTTAGGTGATTATAAATTCATCAAAATGACTGTGAAATTGTTGTGCAATATTTTTAGAAGTGACTTACACACTGCGCCTTTAAAGTTATTTCCTCCAACTTTTTTTGCGCTGATCTCTTCACCAGTTTAACAACAACAATATGACAATCCTGGCTTCCATTTATTCACAGCGCAGTGGCACACAAACAGAAAACAGTCCTCCCATATGGCTCATTGTTGCCGGGGACAACACAAACCCCTTGTTTCCTTAATGAGCGCGGCGAAGAAGCAGCGCCGCTATTTGTCAGGTTAATAATGCACATGCAGGGATGGAGGCGGAGCCATTAAGAAACACATTGATGCATCTGTCATCATAAACTTTATTTAACATTCATGTGGGAAAGTTTGTGGATCACCACCAAAAGTGTTTGATGAGATTTTTACCTTTTCACAGCGGTGAAGTGTAAGTGCTGACTCTCTTCTCTTCGGTCGTTAGTGAGGATGTGAAGTGAAGCAGCAGCAGGTTCAGTTTATTGTTTACAACTTTTTTTTACATTTAACTCAAATCAAATGAATAAATCCCGCTACATTTTTAACAACTATAGGTGAATACAATTGCCAGGCTTTCTAAAAGATAGATTTCAGGCTCAAGCAAAACCAGGAATTGTTCATTTTTGATTCGTTTGATCTGATTTTGATCACGGAACAATGCTGACTCAGCTTTGGAGAATTGTTATCACATGAAACTTCAGTATAAAACAACATTTTAAATATCGTTGACTGTAACTGAAACCGTTCATTTTGGGTTATAGACTGGTGAAGTTTTAATCTGATTTGATTTGGTAAAATAATAATAATGATGGTAATTATAATGATAAAGTAAAAATGATTCAAAAAAATATAATTGGAAATCAAATAATAATTTCCATTTAGTTTGTACGAGTTTCATGAAACTTGCTGGAAGGCTGTGATGGAAGTAAGAAATAACCATTAATAATAAAATAAATGTTGGCATGGATCCATATTTTTTCACCTCGTTCCATATTGGAAGATTTTTGATATTGTTATTGTTTAACCCTCAAGAGTTCCTTTAAAAAGAAAAAGGCATTTGTCCCTTTGGACAAAAAAAATGGCCTCTCTTCCCAAAAACTGCTGTAAAATGTCATGTATCAATATTTTCTTTCTACTTTAAACAACTCAGTCTTCTAGAACTACTTCAGCCTGAAATATAGACATCAAGCATTATACATATTTTGGAGACTTTAACCCTTTAATTGCCAATTTGTTTGCATAACTCCCATCGTTTTTTAACTGAAAAAAAAAACAAAAATAATTTCCATCAAACACATTTCAAGTGGTATTTGAATGTTATTATTATTAGGCCCTGATATGATATATTGATTTTCATGCATCCTTTTTTCTGCAGCGTCAGACTGAATGAACAACCTCTGTAAGCCCACGTTATGTCTCTCTGTACTGCCTTTGGAGTAAAGGCTTCACATGAATTTGTTGTTGTTTGAAAGCCTTTGTACTTTTAGGAAATGAAACAGGTTTTGAAGCTTTCTCACTTCATGATGTGAACGATGTGTCCGCAGCTCCAGGACCATGCCCATCCTCTGCTTGGCTTCAGCAGGAGTGACAGCTCTTTGCTCTCTGTGCACCTGCTGTCTCTAGGCGTAGGATGTTTGGACATCACAGGTTGCCCATATTTAGATGGCAGTGTAGCCACATGGGTAGCACCCAGGAGACATCGTTG
>JAFBJT010111410.1:5349-42970 GCA_016785325.1 Chascanopsetta lugubris | reverse complement strand
TGTATCCCCCCCCCCCCCCCCCCCCCCCCGTAGGCTGGCTGCAGTATTGCTCCTGAACCCAGCCTCCTCCATGTTACTTAACACACAAGGGGATTCTGCATTTCAGCTCCAGATGTCCAATACAGGTAATTATATATTATGTACAATCTATAATAGGTCCTGCATTGATTCCCAGGGCTCAATAAGGAAATCAATAATTAGTCCTTAATGAGGCAGATAACCGATTCTTTAAGGCCGTACGTCTCCACAGTAAAAACGGATATTTATCTTTTGACATTTGAGGACGTCACCTCGGGCCGAGGGAAACTCCGACGGGCCTTTGTTTCTTATTCGCCAACACGTCGCGTGCTAATTGAGCGATGGCGCCAAACGAATTGGCAGAGAAATCGATCGTGAAAACCGTCATTAATTGCAGCGCCGCTAATGATGAAGAAGAGGAGCGTTAAACACGCCAGGTTGAGATCAGGTCATCTACGGACTCTAGAGACTACGATTGGCTGACCTGTGGCGCCCTCTGCGGGGGAATGGATTTTCAACCCGGCGAGCGGTTGTGCTCGCCCCTCATTAAACACGGGGGCCCGTTATCGTCAGGCGGCCATCGTCCGGTTGCTGCGGTCGGACACGCGCGAGAGAGCGCAGGTAAAGTACTTTACCTCTGTTGTCACTCTACCGCTCTGTGACAACCGCCGCCGCCGCCGCGCTTTGCCTTTCCTCATTTTCACTTGGCCAGGTTGTGGTCGGCCGTTTCCAACCCGATCGACATCATTTCTGCCAAACGCTCGCCCGGCTCCAGCACAACAATGCGTGGTTGGCGATTCAGCCGGCGCAGCAGAGAGGATGACTTTTACAACATTCCGTCGGTGCCAGTCCGATTATTGAGGGCGACCGGAAACTGCAAGTGGACAATGTTTCACTAGGTGTCGTTTGGTTACGTGCCAAAATTCTAAATGGACGCTGGAGCCAGACGCCGGTTATCTCGTATTCCTTAATGACACGTGTATCCGTCTGTCTGTGAATCGCATATCTGGAGACTCGCTCGTCTCATAGTGACCTGGCACGTGAATTTCTAAGTAAACAGGAATTTCTAATTTGGTGCAAGTCTGAGCTGACTGTTCATTACATTTGACCAAACAGGCAAACGGAGCTCCGCAGTCTTTACAGAGGGCTCAGGACAAACCGAAACTCAACGGTGATGCATTATATAATGTATGTATGAATATAGATTTTTTTTGATTTTTTTTTTTATTTTTATTTTTTGGATCAAGTGCAATAACAGCAGATTTAAAAAGATCATCCATAATACAAAGGGCTCATACCCTGGTAATCACAACAACAATAGTTAAACACGTGCCACTCATACCTCCATAAAAGACCTCACAACGAGGTGATGTTGCATTTCCGAGAGTGAATAGATTTCACCGAAAACACTCGAGGTGAAGCCAATACTTCGGCGGCGTGACACTCACCTCCATGGGAGATGACCCTCATGTAGGGCTCAATGATCTTCATGTTGATGCGGTGCTCCTGCTCGCCGATGACCACCGCCCTCCACAGCTTCCCGTCCTGCCGCTCCTCCTCTGCGCTGTACGTGGGGATGGAGTCATAGGGCTCGCTGGCGCCGGTCCTGCCGGCGGCGTTCGGGTCTGATGCAGGTTGGAAGGAAAAAGGTTTGAGGGGCCTTTTGGGCCGCAGATGTTCTGTGAACATGAGCAGACTGGCTCCTGGAGACATTAGCAGCGTTACATACACTCCACGAGCGGCATCAGGAGCCTGGAACTGATGCGGCCGAACGCCATCCTGCTAGAGTTCAGCTTATCGTGAAGAGCCAAAGATGGTGCGACACCGGTTCTACGCTGAACCACCCACCTTCCCAGTCCATTTCATGGTCCGTGTAGTCCAGGTAGTCGCCCTCCTCCGGAGTGTCCAGGTCGTCCACGTCGATGTCCAGGTCGTCCGGCGTCTCCCCCAGGTCGTCCTCGCTCTGGTCCAGGGACAGGCTGATGCGAGGGGCCGACAGCTTCTTTCTCTGGGTGGGGCCTCCTTGTAGGGGGAGAGAGGTGGGAGGGACTGGTGGGGGGGGGGGGGGGGGGGGGGGGGGGGGGGGGGGGGGGGGGGGGGGGGGGGGGAGAGAAGAAGAAAAACATTAGTTATTTAACGATGTTCGATGGACTGTCGGTTTTGCAGGCGGAGTCGCGCTCACCTGGTCGGCCTTCGCCCCCTTCAGAGGTCATTTTGCTCTCTGATGCCGGGTCCATCCCCAGGAGGACCTGCACAATGCAGTCGTGTTGTTAATATTTAATATATCAAAACAAGTAATGATCAGAGCACAGGAGCAAACCGCTACAGAGCTTCCTCTGCGTCATGGGGAGTCAAAGCTAAGGCCCGCGGGCCAACAATGGACCACCAGAGGGTCAACTCTGGTCTGCATAGAAACAAATCAACTTAATATCTATTTTAATTGTATGTATGATTGAACTGAAGTATTGAAAGGTGGGAGAATGACATGACAAATAAAGTTTTGCTGTCATCTTATGTTTATATAAATATTGTGGCAGGGACTACATCTATATAAGAGTCACATTCACCGGCGCTCAAACGCATTCATGCACTGCATCTAAATGTCTCGTCTATACGTCCCCATTCACACGCTGTTCACTGGAGCATGCTGGGATCAAACCACCGACTCGCCGATAAGCTCAACCTCCACGGTCACATACTATAACTGGGCTGCACATTTATAATGAAAACGGAAATGAAGCCCGACAATAACAATGTACCACAGACGGCAGATATTGCACTGCAGCTCCGATACCTGATTATAATGGCTACATTTAGTGCATTCATTTATTCAGTGATTAGACAGAGTGGCTCAATAAGGCTGGAGGAGAGCAAATCCAATTGTTAAGAATCCTAATTTCTTAATATACAGTATCAGCGAATAAAATACTCAACATACCATAATCAGATTGTTTATCTCCAAATATGAAGGTCGCTACTCACCTCAGAAACCCTGCACTACACTACAAAGGCATCGATTCCTCTCGTCTGACAACATAGATCTGTAGCTATCAAGGAACATGGAGGAGAGGGGTGAAGACAGCAGTGATGAAAGGGTGTGGGGGGGGCGCGGGGGGCTGGGGGGGTGTGAGAGGAGAGAGAAAGAGGTTAAAATATCCCATTCAAACTGGAGGAGAACGCTGGAAGTGGCGAGGAGCGTGGGGGGGGGGGATGTGGCATTTACATCATGACGTCCTCAGCCCCCCCCCCCTCCACCATCATCACCACCTCTCTCTCTCTCTCTTCCCAGTGCTGATTCAAATCCAATGAGTGCACGCCTTGCTGAGCAGGGCAGGGATGCAAATTCACAGGGGGGGGGGGAGGGGGAGACATTTGCAGACGGAAGAGAAACAATAATAATAATAATAATAATATGCTGAATGGATTTCACTGTACGCTGACGATTCCCAGGAACACGCTCGACATGTGCAGACACAGAACAACAACACAGTCAGCATCATCTGCTCCGAGCATCCTCCATGGAGGAGGATGCTGCTGCCATACATAGTGCTGATGACAGCAGCCCCTCCCTCCCTCCCCTCCCCCACCCCTCTCTCTTCCTGTCTGCTGGCACGCAGGGAAAAGAACCTCTTTCTTCCCCTTCGTTTGCCTCCTTCCATCTCCACAGAATAAAAAAAAACAAAAAACAAAACCCATCTACTCACCAGTGCCGGGGCTTCGGGAGCGTGTGTCCTCCTGCGTCTCAGAGCATGGGTCTGCCTACACCTCCCTGCTCTCCCCCAGCCTCTCGCTGGAGATTGCTCGGCTCACAAACGCCTCACAGCTTCCACCATTTTCTGGTCACGTGATCTGGGCCACCACCAAATAAGGGCGATCACCTGCTACACCCACCGCTCTTCCTCTGCGTGCAGCCGCTTCCTCGGGCGGTGCAACAGAATGGAGGGAGGATGGGTTTGTGTGTCATTAACTAGGAAGCGGAAGAGGATAAGCTCTGTGTGTGTGTGTGTGTGTGTGTGTGTGTGTGTGTGTGTGTGTGTGTGTGTGTGTGTGTGTTATTAATGCCCACGTGGAGCGAATGATGACTGACAGTAGATTTGTGAGGGCGATTATGCAGCTGTGGGATTTTATTGCCCCCCCTCAGGGTAAACAAAAGGAGCAATAACAATCAGAAATAAGAGCACTGTGCGATTCATGTCCTGATATCATTCACATGCCCGCTGAGAAAATTGTGACCGATCCAGAGCAAACACATCACGCTCTCCCTTCCATGCAGCATGAGGCGGCTTCAAATGCCCCCCCCCCCCCCCCCCCCCGAGGTCCCCCCCCCCCCCCCCCCCCCCCCATTATAATCTGAACTTTTCAACCCTTAAGCAATCAGACCCGGAGCAGATTAAATCAATAGCACCCGGACAGCCTCGGCTTCCGTGTGGAAACAGCCATTGTTCCCGCACAGGTCTAAGCTCTTTTCCACTCACCGTGGGCTCCAGTCCCTGCAGCTCCACAGACGGGGGGGGGACAGAGGCAGCGGCCCGTCAGACCTTTGCACACTGTCCACCGTTGTTTGGTACAAAGGTTGGAGCCACAGGCCGCGCCCGGAGCCCGGGTGCAGACTGGAGGTGTGCAAATGAGCAGCCCGACACACTTTTTTTTTCTCTCCACAAAATTCAGATATGGGACAAAGGGGGTGTGTTTTTAAAAAACCATTTCGGTTTAATGTCTATCACACCAGGGTCATTTTACAGGGCTGCATATTTGTGGTTATACTCATTTGAATGAATAAAGCCAACGAGACGGACGAGCCTGTTCTGTCCCACTGCAACAAGACAAACTGGTTTGAAACTATTGTCTGAATGTGACTGAAATAAGAATGAGGCGGGAATTTTTAACAGGTCAGCACAGATGTCAGCTGATAGGAGTCCATCTCTGAGGTAAACGTACAGCGTCTTACCTTACACGTGGGCGGTGTATGAGGGAACATGTCCATAAACAACAGGAAAGTTGTTTTGTTTAAAAAAAAAAAAAAAAATCCCTTTGACCTCTGACCTCCTACACCAGGTTGAACTTGTCGAGGTTGTCCCTGAAGAGCGTGTCTTTGACGGCTTTGAAAACAATCCGGATGTTGTCGGTGTCCGTGGCGCAGGTGTAGTGTGTGTAGAGGGGTTTCTCGTGCTCGCTGTGATGCGCCACGTACATCTGCAGGATGAACTTCTTGGCTGATTCCACGTCGCCTCGAGGCCCTGTGGGGAGTGGGCGTGGCCAAAAGTCAATGAATAAGGTGCATTTATGAGCAACGGTAAACTCTTAGAATAAGTATTGTGCATGAGTTGGAAAAGATGTGCAGACATTTTTTTTTTTTTTTAATCATGCGATTATTGATTTACTTCAGAATCATTTACTAGATCAGCGGTGCCAAACATAGGGTCCCCGGGCCAGAGCCGGCCCACCAGAGGGTCCAAGGATTTTCACTGAATTCACAACTGGACATGTACTTTTTTTGTACTATGACAAAGGGAAACATTTGAAGTGGTCGTTTTCACTTCTGACCATTAAGCCTTTCAAATGTATTCAAATAATTCCAGAGTCTGGCGAACTTTGAAAACATCCTCTCCAGACACTTTTGAGACTTTCGCAGAACAGGAACCTGAAATCTTGACACGTCAGTCAAAGCTTCTCCGAGGGCGTCTTTAAAGTGTTGAACCGACTCTCGCTGACAGAAATGTTGATTTGACAACGACAGAAAACAAAGAGGGAACAAGAAACGCTGCATTGTTGCTTGGATGTTTTTCCAGTGGTGGCTGAGGTGGTTTTTACCTTTGTAGGCTGGGAAGTAATCTGCCAAGTGGGACTGGGAGATCTTCTCTTTGAGCAGGTCCGTCTTGTTCAGGAACAAGATGGTGGACGACTCCTGGAACCACTGGTAGGAGATGATGGTCCTGAACAGGGCCAGGCTCTCTCTCAGGCGATTCTGGAGAGAAGGGCGAGGATTCATCTTTTAAAAGGTGCACCGTGTAAGATTTGGTGACGTTGCCCGTTGCCCCCAGGTGTAATTTAAACTCAAACCATATTTAGTATGCCCACTCTGGGCTAGTGTTAAAAACATGGCGGCCACCACAGGGAGGACCCACTCCTACATGAATGAGCTCATCAAAGGGTAACGGGAAGAAAAGTACATTTAGATGATCAGGAAAGTGTCAGTAGGTCATAGTTTCGGAATATTTTTTTCTACCGACAGACGTGACGAAAAGGACCCAGATCTTACACACTGCACCTTTAACCACCAGAGACACTCTTCAGTAGAAATAAATTGGCTCGGGGACGTGCGTCGCTTTGAACTTACCTCGTCCGCACTCTCGTAAAGGACTTGATCGTACTCGCTGAGCGCCGCCAGGAAAATGATGGAGGTGACATTTTCAAAGCAGTGGATCCACTTCCTCCTCTCGGAGCGCTGCCCCCCCACGTCCACCATCCTGTCGGACACACGTGCACCCCGATTACTGGAGAACCGTCCCGTGGCTCAGAGGCTCGTGCTGTGGCAGGCGGTTTACCTGAAGATGGCTTTGAAAAGGTTGAAGGGGTACTCTATGATGCCGGTGGTGGGGACCCTGACCCTCAGGATGTCCTGCACGGTGGGGAGGTAGAACGCGGCTGCGATTCTGTCCAAGTCGCTCAGGTAACTGCAACAATCGAACGACACGGGGGACGAAAGAGGGTGATCCGTGGGTTCGCGCAAACGAGGCCATTTGCGTAACGATATGAGGAGCCTCACTATTTGGCCGAGTCCGATAACTGGAACTCCCGCCGGCGACCGTAGCACGTCTGAATGCCCGGGTCGTTCCACACTTTCTTGATGGCGTCCACCTGCCAGGGCTCCAGAGAGGACACCTGGGTGTCCTCCACTTTGCTCAGCTTGTCTGCGTAGCTCTGAGACACACACACACACACACACACACACACAATAAATAACTTTTTAACACACCAAAGTTGTGAGCATTTGGACTATGAGGTTAAAGGTCACATAACATCAACTACAGACTGTACATCATGGGACAACACAACTAAAAGTTAGGCCAAATCACCGAGACTGCCCCCCAGTGGTTGGCTGCAGTGCAGGTCGTAAAACTCCGCCTCCTCCATGTTAATGAACTGAACAGTGAGACCCACTCTACCGTGACTAGTAGACCTCAAGCACCTGTATCAGCAATAAAGCCGTGTATGTTGTGCTTTTCAACGCGTGTCTGGCATCAGGCACAGCGACGTGTAAAGTGTCTCACGCTGTTGCGTCTGTCGTCGTAGTCGATCTGCAGCGTCGTCATGGCGTCGATCAGAGCCTGGATGGCCATGATGATGTTCTGGAGCACCAGCCGCGTGAAGCCCCTCCTGTCGGCTTCACTGTAGCCACTGCCGTTGATGATGCGCATCTGTTTGATGAAGGTGCTCTTCCCACTTTCACCGGTTCCTGTGATGAACGAGGAACGGTTAGTCAGTCACATCAAAGCGGCGGCAGAGACCGATCGCAGAGCGGTCGGCCGCAGAAACAGTATTGTATTAGCCCCGCCCACCCCCTCGGCCACACCCGGGGGGTGGGGGTGGGGGGGCGTGCATTTCACCTGTTCGCCACTGATCAATTGTTTGTTTCAGAAATGCCACAACAAGACGGATCTATACGTATCTTCACGTCAACATTTGCCAAGGTCTTGTTTCCAGCGTGTAAATGATTGAACGACATTTAGTGACATCAGCGTCACGTGTTCTTTCTCTGCCACTCACCTTAAGTCCACAGACACTCATAGGTCTCTTCTACGTGCCTTATGTTATTCGTCGGGATCAAAGAATCATTCCATGAAATTGCTGAAAATGTGGAAACTTCCCTGTCAATACCACATCCCACCACTAGGTCTGCCCTCCAGTTTCCCAGTAATCTTGCCTGAAAGCAACAATGAAAAGAGCGGGTGTGAAAACACGACCTCCGCATTGGAGCTAACAAACCCGTGTGTGCGGGGGGGAACATTGGCTCCAGTCGATGAACAGCCATGTGGCCTTGAGGCGACAGCGAGCGAGTCCTGCTGTAAATGATCGTCTGGATCAGAGCCCCAGCCCCGTCACCTGAAATGCCCAAAAATGTTAACCATTACTCTGACCTTTACAGGAGGGGGATTGTTCTCAGAGCGGGCTAACTCGAGCCGAAGTTTAAAGTAGAAGTGACCTTTAAACAAAGTCCTTCGCGTCTCCGGAATTGTTTGCAACGGTGACCGACAAGTGGGAGCCTTCGTGTGGGCGGGGCCTCTTTCGATAGTCAGCAGATGAAAACAGTCGCGATGCCACGAGCTGCAACCACACCGACTCGTCTCGGCCACCTGTCAGAGACGCCGCTCCGACTTCATAACCCTCTGCCTCTCATCTTCTGCTCGTTGAACATAACTGACTTTGTTTTGCAAGAGGCGTCTCGACGATTCAGACAAAAGCGAGACAACGCTGAATAAAAGAAATGATTTTAATCCAAAAAAACAAAAAAAACAAAATGCAGCTGTCTTCTTCGATTTGAATCAGGGCAAAAAAACAAACAAGGTTATCGAGACGCTGACTCATCAGGGTATCACCAACTATTTGAAGAATGCAGAAGGGTTTAACCTGTGTCAGCTTTAAAGGAACAGTGCACACAAAAACACGCACCTCGCCGACTATTGATCCACATTCTTCAGCTGTCCGAAAGGTGTTACTCATAAAACTAGTGGGTGGACCATGATCAGGAATGATCCTCAGACCTGACCTCCACCGCCAGTATATGGAGTTCCCATGAATTCAGTATAAAGTACTTAAATTACTTTTTCATGAGGACAAGCGGCTGTTCTACTTTGAATACTATAGGGCCAAGACATTTGTGAGCATTTGAATAGAATGCCCCTGCTTGGAACAGGTTTATCTAATGATCTACTCCCAGTATCTATGGCTTTGTGCAGAAAATATGAGATGTCAGATAATGTCAAACAATACCCTGTATGACATGTGACTCAACTGTGCAACGGCACACATCAATAGTTTATAATTATTACGCAAAGATACTTGTGAAATGTATCCATTGTTTAAAAAAAAAAATTTTATCGGGTGTTTTTCCACGTGGATAATTATCTGTAAGTACAAATTCTCCAAAATAAAGACTCTAAAATCAATCTTTAAAATAACTTGTTCAGTTATTAAGAGTTATTCAGCTGTAGCATGCAACCCCACCAGTAGATGTCACTCTGTCCTAAATGCTGCACCTTAAAAAAGTTGATGAGGCCAATTCAATGATTTCAAAAAGGGTGTCAAATATGCAGCGTCATTATCGTAACAAACACAACCAGACTGATGTGTGACTAACTTCTCAACGGGGTGGATGCGTCATTTACAGGAAGTGGAACAATCAACTAGATCTGCTATGCGATATCCGATCCGTCACATTGACAACAAAGCGGACATAAAAAAATAAAAAAAAAGATAATGAAACATTCAGCTGATTTTTAGTCAAACTACCAAGTTGACAAATAGTTTTATCGTAAACAATTTGACATTTACTGACAATGAGTCGACATGTGTGTGATGCTCTGCAGACACTCACCTAACAGCAGCAGCTTGAACTCCCGGTGAGAGTCTCTCTTGTCGCGGCGAAGCTGTTGCTCGATTTGTTTGTGAATCGTCAGCCTCTCCTGCTCCTCCGCAGACAAGCAGCACTCCATTGTTGTCGTTCCAACTCCTGCCGGCTGCTGTGATTTGTGGGAGTTGAAGCGGCGGCCCAGGTGGAGGCCGGTCACAGGTATGAATGGATAATGGTTTTCCTCAGCCGTGTCCCGGAACAGGTGGCCTGTCGGTCGGCTGGCGACATTCTGCAGTCGCTCTTCCTCCGGCAGGAACGAGTTCAGGTGCATTTCACATTCCTGCTGTGCACAGGAGGAGGAGGGAGGGAGGTTGGGCCTGTTCTCACTCAAGAGACAATGCAAGCAAGTGTGTGTGTGTGTGTGTGTGTGTGTGGTCAACTCATGTGTATCTCCTTACAGGTGCATATGCTCCCATGTGCCCCTGAATTTGAAACTCTCCTGACAATGGGGCTCAGTGGAAAGGGGAAGGAACCTCATGGAGGGTGAAGGCTGAAGATTCTACATTGTGACGACTGCATATACACATATACAGTATAGACAGATATACATCAACACACATATCTACAAAGACACATGATATATAATATATATATATATATATATATATATACATACATATATACTGTATATGTATACTACACAGTCTATGAACATGTGATGCTGGTGCTGGTTCAATTTTGGACATTGCATTAGTTTATACACAAATAATAGAATGGTTAAGTGAAGTTGGTTTCATTTTAGGAAAACAATGACTGTGAAGTCTTTCAAATGCAGACAAAATAGATAAGTTGACAAAAATGATGGAAAAGTCACATGACTTTCACTGTGATTACTCATTTTGGTCCAGTTGCATTTACAGAGAGAGATTGTCTAATTCTGCAGCCGGCCACTAGGTGGAGACTTAGGTGCTTAGGCTTCATCTATATGGAGAGCAGGTACACCCTTCATCATTTCATATCGATACTCGGTGAATCTAAAGCCACCTGGTGGCTGGGTGTATACATTATAAAAGCCCGTCTCATCCATGCTCGTAGAATGGACATAGATCAGGAATGAATAATCCAAGAGCATCTTTGTACATTTTTCTTAACGACAGACATAACTGTTTGATCAATCAGTAATAACATTAATTGTCTCAAGCCTCATTCATTACAACATCAAAATTGGGTAATGTCGCTGGAATATAGAGTGATCGATTGTGTCTACGCTGCTCAAAATGTGCCCAACAGCCTCGTCACCACCTCAGCCACCACCAGAGCCATGTCCCTCCACCGTGTGTCAACCCTCCGGAAATAAATAGGCTTGGCCACAGTCTATAAACCACACCGTGCACAACAGTACAAAAATATGGACCTCTAACACAAGTGTTGCCGCAGGCTCCGGCCAGATGGATGCATCAGCAAGCAGGATTTCCATGTGGAGCAGGACTGTGGAGCGGCCAGGGAGATAAGCACCTGAATGTCATGAACAAGAAACGTATGTTTATTTCTCCAGATTACAAAAAAAAAAAAAAAAACAAAAAAAACATGTTTGTTAGGATACCTCAGTGAGAGAAACCGTGCAAATTTAGACTAATTAATTCTAACGAGACGAAAAGTGGTTGTGTAAACCTGCTGTGTATACGCTTTCATACAATCGTCTTATTCATGCATCTGATACCTTGTAAATTATATGAATTAATATCAAAAGTACTCTGGTTTAATGCCTCCGAGGCGCCTCACTCCTCAGCGGAGAGCCTTTTTCCAACGCCAACTTTGAAGCAAACGATCTATGAAAATACTGTACCATGCAATATTTACACCATGCATTGGGATAAACAATGGAGCGAGATCAAAGGCTGAAGATTTGAAAGGCAAGAAAATCCTAAAACAAATAGTCCCTGATCTCTTCATTCTATAGCTTTGATAGAAGACTTGAGCAGAGGAATGGCAAATTCCTCTTTTTGAAACCTGTGTTAAATTATAAAAAATATACCAAATGCTGTGCTCACATACAAAAAAAAGTGGTTTTACACTGAACTGAAATGATCAGATACGTGATGTTCACTCATACCGACATAAGACGATCAACTAATGCTACAATGCTAATGCTACAAAAGTGTGCAAATCAATCTCTCTGGTATAATAACTGTCATTAGTGTTGGACTGGTTTTCCACTAAGATAGGAACTAAGCGTTTAGAGTATTTTACAACTTCGAGAAAGAAAAAAAAACAAAACAACGATGAGTGACTAGGGTTAGTGATGTGAGGTGCTGCATTGCAGTTAGTCTACATCCACTTCCACAGATTCCCTGAAGGAGGGGACCTCGTATGGTGATGGTCCTCTGAGGCTTTCCAGGTCACTGAAACTTTTTTCTCATCCCCTCTCTCGATCCATCATTGTGCATTTGTACCGTTCGCACGTTCACAAAGAGCGCCGCACATTTCCAGAATGCGTACAATAATGGGACTCCTTCGCTCAGGAGGCCCTTTAGTTGACAGGACACGCTTCGTTATGGCTGGACACATCCATTTTCTCAAAGAGCTGAACAGGAGAATGTTGGAATACATCAGTAGTACAGTCATTCAGCGACAAGCTCTACACGGCTTCTCAATTTCCTGTTTTTTTTCTTTTGGGGGGGGATTATAGTGTTCGGTAGCAGCAGCGTGAGGCTTCGCCGCAGAGCTCTGCTCCCGACAGCCCCGGCTGCACGGAGCCACGTCGGACCCCTCAAGTCTCATCACACCAGGTTGTAGACCTCCAGGTTTTCCTGCAAAATGTGGTCCTTCACCGCACGGAACACAAAGCGGATGTTGTCTGTGTCTGTGGCGCAGGTGAAGTGGGAGTAGATGATTTTCTTCTCGATGGGATTGAGGCTGACAAACATGTCCAAGATGAATTCCTTTCCTGCTTTCACGTCCCTCTGGGGACCTGGTGGGAGAGAGACAGACGGTGTTTGATTTGTGAAAGTTGAAGGAAAGGGTGGCTGGTGTTCTGCATACAGTATGAGGTGGTTGCAAAACAAGAATTGGATTTACAAATGAGGGCCTTAGTTTGAAACTTAAAAACCTGCTGCCTTTTTCAGACTATTTCGGGATCTGCGGGAACCCTGCAAATTAGATCACAGCAGCGTTCAGACATGCACTAATACAATACTGACTGTCCCATGCAATTTTCTGCAAAGTCTGTAAATACACACGTCGGTGAGAAAATAGCAGGATGATTCCCTGTGACAGAGATGATTTGTGGGTAATATTTCTCACAGGCAAGGGATGAAAAACAGCAATCAGTGTCACACTTGCAGTGAGATGGGATGCGAGAGATTCGGGTAATTAAATGTGAAACATGTCTCTATGATTTCATGAGGGGAATAAAAACCATCGCCTCTTTCGTATGTGAAACTCCAGAAATGTCTGGATGAATGGACCTTACTTCTGTGGTTCATGCCTGAAAACAGCTTATGTAACTTTTTGGGAAAAAATTAAAAATAAAATTAAAAAAAAGAGTGAGGGAAAATGAACCGTCTTTTCTTACCGTTGTATTCAGGGAAGTAGTCGACCAAATGTGAATACATGATTTTCTCCTCCAGTAAATCGATCTTGTTGAGGAACAAGATGATGGAGGAGTCTCTGAACCACTTGTAGGAGATGATGGTCTGGAACAAGGCCATGCTCTCCTCCATACGGTTCTTTGAAAAACACACACACACACACACACACACACAAAGACACAGACGTCTCAGAGTGAGCTGCAGTGTAAAACCAGACGTGGTGCCGGAGAGCAGCAGCACTCCAGCCGTGATTGCCTTGCACAAGCAAATTCACTTGGCTGTAATCTCATCCAGTGAACAAGACGGGCCGAGAGCCGCCGCCACCGCCATTGCAACTGCTGGGGAGAGCAACTAAAGAGCTCCCCCTGCAGGTGAACATGAGCTATGCACCGACTCGCAGTGAGGGTCGGACTGTCATTGAGAGGAGAGGAGAGAGAGAGAGAGAGAGAGAGAGAACAGGAACTGGACTAGTGGTGGAAATCTAGGCGTGCATGTCATGAAAAAGAAATCGTGTGTGTGTGTGCGCTTTGTTCCGTCTTCTCAATGAAAAGGCGTTTACCTCGTTGGCCGACTCGATGAGGACCTGGTCGTATTCGCTGAGTGCCACCAAGAACATGATGGACGTGACTTTCTCGAAACAGTGAATCCACTTCCTTCTCTCGGAGCGCTGGCCGCCCACATCCACCATCCTACGGTCAATAAACAGCGTGTCATCCCGTTACTCGTTCAACAATCGACTCTGAACAGATCGAGCCAAGGTATCGGCGGGCGAGGGGACGAGATTGAACCGCGTGCTGCGTTTGTCTACAAACAAATACGAGTGTGGCGGCACACGGAGCAGTGACGCCGACTTACGTCGGGGCGAGTGAGGGACAGATTCGAGTGTGTCGCGCGCACAGTTCGCTTTGATTCGTTTCTAAGCGGCGTACGAGGGGCCGAGTGTGAGCGATCGTCGGCCGACAGCCAAGTTGCGCGTGCTCCTGTGGAAGGACCAGTTGATGCTGCAGTGGTCAGGTTTGTGGTGGAGTAAGTTGCAGCAATAACCATGAGAGAACAACCACAGGTAGATTTTAGAGCAGGAATAGTTGTTGTCTGGCAGCTGGAGGAGAACTGCGCCAGTCATAGCAATATATGTTGTCATTGTTACACTTGAGTATATGGTGTTGTGGTAATTGCACAATAATAGCAGTGGCTGTTGCTGTGGTCAACTTAGTGGCCAGAGAGTTGTTATTGTGCGGTGTTGTAGTTCGGGTTAGGGTGTTGCTATTGATGTAAGTATTTTGTCATTTCATACCATTACTACATTTTTACATTCTCAAATAATTAGATATACTATCAAATATCATTCATTTGCATTCATTTCATTCAACTGAATACATCAAGTACCTGAAAAACAAGACACATTCAAACTCCAGATACAGTACTATCGCCGTTTTAGAGTTAATATTCCCTTTATATTCTGTGTTGACCGTCTCAGCTGTGACAAAGAGCAATGGATAGATGAACCACTCACCTGAACACCATGTTCTCCAGATCGAAGGGGTACTCGATGATACCCGTCGTGGGCACCCTGACCCTCAGGACGTCCTGCTGAGTCGGCAGATAAGCACTATCAGCTATTCGGTCCAAGTCATTCAGATAGCTGTTATCACAGGATGACAACACAAAGTCAAAACCGTGAAAACAATGACGCCGAAATCCATCGGAGGTGTTTAACAAGGAGATGAAACGTTGGGAAATATTCCCCCCAGTTTGAGGCATCGGGGCGACCGTCTACACTCACTATTTGGCCGAGTCGGAGAGCTGGTATTCCCTCTTTCGATTATAACATTCCTGGATCCCCGGGTCGCTCCACAGGCTCCTGATGGCCTCCCCGTAAGGGTTCTTTAGCGTCGTCACTTTCTCCACCTCCATGCTGTTGACAATGCTGGCGTTGGCCTGAACAACGACAGAGGGGAGAGTTAAAGGGGAATAATGTCAGAATTTGGAGGGAAGAAACGTTTCAAGGTTTATTAAAAAAAAACAACAACAAACAACATCTTTTATGGACCAAAATCTCATCATGGCAGAAAAGCTTCAGTATGTTTCGCATTTCTCTTATGATGATTCTCAGTCTCCATCTCCACCATCATTGTCCTCATTTGTTATGGAATCACATGTCTCCGACATCACAACCACTTCTGCAGAGCATCAGTTCAGTCAGAAATCACTTGGAAAATTCTGCTCCAGCTGTTCAAAGGTTGTTTAGTGGACATTAATGGGCAAACTATTCATCCACGTCTGCTTTCTCTCATTTACTGCCACTGCCTGTGACTTCTGATTCTGACTAATTCTGCACCAGTAAACAGCCTGGAGGCTCAGCTACGCTGCCTTTTACAGAGACACGTTTAATGATGGAACCATCTCTGATTCCCATGCGTCCGCGACCCTCAAAATTAGCCTGATTAACTTTCAACCAGTAAAACCTAATGATTGCAATGAGGCAGATGTGGGTATTAGCACTGCGCAGTTGATTAACCACAATAATCTATTTGAGCCGTATCCTCGAGCTTTAAGAAAACATGCACAAATACAGACAGAATTAATGAATGCAAAGACTGGACAGAGCTCATTAAAAGACTAAAGTAAACAGTGCTGGGTGCTGGGTTTTGAGGTCCGGATGGTTTGTTTCACGACTGCAGTAACAAGTCGGGGAAATTGTGATGTTGAAAATGACAATGGCAAATCCCACGAATCCATCATGCGAATGGATCATCCTGTGAGGGTCTCGGCTGGAGTCAATTTAATTCAAACAAATTCAAAACTACAATTGGAGGAGTCCCCCAAACACACACACACACAAAATACAGTGTTATAAATACATCGAGACCATCAACTGAGCGGTGACGTGTCCAGGTTGTGCACCACCTCTCACTCAATGTCTCCTGTGACTGTCCCCCCCCCCCGCCCCCCTGCAACAATCACAGTCAAAATGGTACAGACGTGGATGGACAGATTACATCTGTATTCAATGGAAATGGGTCTAACAAGTTTATCACACCGCTGTCGACTACAAAGAGACTTCAACACAACCTGAGGTGAGTCAGATCCCTGCACATATCATCAAAGCAGCGAGTATTTCCCCGTTATTTCGGGACAGACTGAAATTGCTAGCAGGGGTGGTATGTTGTTCAAAACACCCTGGGAGGTTTGTTTTTAGCAAAGGGTTTGTATTTCTCGGGGAAGCCTCACTCTCTGAAGCCTCTTTCTTGCATTTTTTAACAACTGATTTCACGGCTCCCGTTTCCTGCCTGTCATGCCCCCGACTCTTTGGCGTAATGATGGAGCACAGTTAAAAGCAACTGCCAATCAAGGTCACTTTGAGTCTTTGCACCAATAAAAATGCCCGATGATGTATTTTGCAATTCACTTGGAAATTCTCTAGACTCGTTCCCTTCACGAAAAAAAAAAAAAGACAAGTCAAGGATACTCGTGCGTTTGCATTCAGCGAGGTAATCCCTTTATGTAAATGTGATCGAAGTACAAAGTTAGCAAAAGGCTTTTAATGAACTACACCGCTGTCTCATGAGTTCATCACCTCCTCCTCCACCACAGAAAACGGCATAATGATGAATAATTTCTACTACAGGCTGAGGTCTTGTTTAGCAGCATGTCAGCAAACAGCTTTTAAAGCACTTTAGTTTAGTTTACTTAAGTTAAAAAAAAAAAAAAAAGTTGTTGGAAAACAAACGCTAAGTTACAGTTTGACAGGCCTGCTATGGCCGCCGAGCGGCGATTGGACACTCCTTATTTGGGGGAGGGGTTAAATGATTCGTCTTCGGATTCTTGACCTCTGTTGCTAAAAACTGCATGGTCAGTGACGAGGTGCAACTTCCGTCCTCGCTGGTGACGAGAAAACAAAGTGTAAGCCACATGCTGACTCAGACCTGGCCGATGCTGCCAAAGGTCCATCACTACCACATGACCCCCCCCCCCCCCCCCCCCCCCCCCCCCCCCCCCCCCCCACCACACACACACACACACGAGCAACTGCACTTCACTCCTCTGGGTCTTACCAATACCTGGCGCTCCCATTAATGTAGCATACGTTTGAGTGAGCCGGCAAATTTCCTCGACGAATAAGCTCCGGTTGTCGGCGTGACGGGGTCCGTCTCCTGCGTGATTAACGGGGAATTCTCTCCGTCCCTCTTTTGTCCCCCCCTTGTGTTTTGGCTCAAGCGTACCTGTCGTTACATGCCTGTGCTGTAGAGTCATGTGTTCTTTCCGGGTGACAGCCGGCTCCGTAAGCAGGCAAAAATCAGGTGGGAGCGGAATCTCGAATCTAAACAGTTCCGCAAATTACCAGAAGCACTTCTCCCTGAATACACACCGCAGGCTCCGTCAGTGTCAGCGAGTAAACCACGCGCTGCCATCTGTGGAGCAGCGTGTGGTAAAACCACTTCCCCAGTCTATCAGTGAGGCAGCAGCAGCAGCAGCAGCAGCAGCAGCAGCAGCAGCAGCAGCCGCAGCAGAGGGGTCAGGGAGACAGCGGCGTGGCTTACCTTGTTGTGTTCGTACTTGTAGGGGATCTGCAGGGCGCTCATGGCCTGGATCATGGCCTGCATGGCTGTGATGATGTTCTGGTAGACCAGCCGGGTGAAGCCCCTCTTGTCCTCGTCGGAGTATCCACGGCCATGGATGATCCTCATCTGTTTGATGAAAGTGCTCTTTCCACTTTCTCCAGTTCCTGTTCCCCAGCAGAGAGCCAAAAGAAATACTTTGGTTAATGGTGCAGCCTGAGTACAAATACAATTGATGATCTCACGTGTCTGATTTAAGTGAAATGATTTTCATTTCTACCAGCAGAACATTCCCACTATTTCAATTCCCCTAAAATGAGGATGCCATGTGGCACCATCATGCTTTTGCAGTAGCCAAGAATGAACTAAGAGTGTAACTGAACTTGGAAGGATACATATAGTTACATTCAGTTTGAGCTTGTCCATTCTGGGCTGCCGTAAAAACTTGAAGATCCACGCCTAATGACAAATATAAGGGGACATTCTAGGCTAACTAAAATCAATTGATACAGCTGGGTGATTATACATTAGTGAAAACATCACCACAGTCAATTTAATTCAGCTGGAAACAGAAAATCAAAGAATTCCTCCTTCCTCTTAAACATTGTACGTTTAATTTCCGTGTGTACTGTCTGTGTGCGCCCTTGCTAATCTCACTCTTACGTAATCTCGGATTTACCTGAATTACAATAGTCTGGTTTATATCTACCACTTGGGTTCTTATGTTTACTCTCAGACGTGGAGTTTACCAAACAGTATTTTGTCGTCTCATGACTAATGTCTGTAAAAAAAAAAAAAGTGAACCAGAAGAAGTTGCAGCATTTCCTCTTTTACAGACAGTTGAAATGAGAGCATACATCACCTCCCCCTCATGGCAAAGTGAAAATAAACACATACTATTCACAGAATTGATCATAATCAAAGACTTTAACTGAACATTCCTCCTTGCTATCATTCAAATGCTGGTTTATGAATGGGTTAACAGGTTAACATTACCTGCCGCACTCCAAAACCACCTGGGAGTGTGGTTATACATTCATTATGAGTCATCCATTCTTAGAAAACACAGAGACCACCACCAACAACGTGACCACGCTGCACCTTTAAGCTTACATCACTGCCGATGCGCCAGAACTCAGATGTGGGCCTTCAAAGATGAGACGGCAATCATTTATTCATCCATCTGACTAATGAGCTTTTTCTTTTTAATCAATAGTTTACATTTACAGTACATTAGAACCATTTTAATGTCGGTCCATTAGTGATGCATTATCATTGAAGTGGTATTTTTGTCAGTGATAGCAAAAGTAAATTAACAAAAGGAGTGGACTGTGTTGAAAAGTGCTTGGACACACTGGTCTAAGTTGCTGTACTTGAGATCCGTTTGAGGAAGACGTGATACAGCAGTTTATTTAACACACGTTTAGATCATATCGGAGAGATTTGTATGTAGTTGCTTTTATTATTAATCATTAATATTGCTCTCACAATATTAAAAAAGTTACTTCATAGCTTTTAAGATGGTTTTACATATCAATGGAACATAAGAGAAATAGTCATCTTGAAGTACATGCACTCCAGAATAGTACTCAAGTGTTTTTGCATCAATAGAACAAATCAGATATTCTATTTAAAATTAAATCACAGCACTATGAGGAGCTACTCTGATGCAATTTGAGTATTTTCAACCAAAAACAAACTTTCTGTAAATGTCTAAATTAAGTACTTTTACTTTTAATTGTATACTTGAATACAACTTGTGTGTTTACACTACACAAAGTGCTTGTATACGCATTATCGTAGACACAAGGATCATAGGGAACTTGCGTAGGGTTGTTGACTGTTTATTTGGACTTTTACCGTGTATGTTCAGTATACAAGGATTCTGATTAAGTGCATGGATGACTTCAGATACCAGTCATTAGTCAGTATTTGAATCATTTGCCACTTTGCCAACTCAATTCCTACTTAATGGATGACGCACTATTGTATTTGATGGTCATTGATTTCACAGTAAGATGCTTTAAAGTGACCCGAGTATAGTTTGGGAAGTACAACCCAATAAGAGTCAATGTTTAATGCACCACCACAACATACTTTAAAACTACTTTGCATATGATGTAATGCAATACATGACTTGAATATGTATTAGCTTTCCAATAGTTGTATGTATACTTGGTAGTTCGCCTCTTTACACTTCAAGGGAACTTTCATAGCCGAGGTCGTTTTATAATAATTGCTAGTGTGGCACTATTTTGTCACAAAGGACACTTCATATATTCACACAATAGTTTTGGGCTGCATCATAGTTTACAAATTAAAGGCGTGTTCCGCGGTGTGCAGTGGGACTTTGGAAGCAGTGCGGGGTCCGAATGCTTGTTTTATGGGTGGATGTATGATAATAAAGTGCCGATAGCGGCAGAGATAAGGACTTTACCGAGCAAGAGGAGCTTGAACTCCCGGCGGGCGTCCTTCTTGTCCCGGCGAAGCTGCCTCTCGATCTCGTCGTTGATCCGCCGAGCCTCTTTGGCCTCCGGGCTGAGGCAGCACGCTCCCACCGAGCTCAGGATCATGGCTCCTGGATGTATCACACGTCGTCGCCCTTCACAAACACGCACATGGTGGCGGTCACACGGGGGAAGGGTTTACAACAGAGACAACAGAGCCGAGAGTGTCCAAATATTTTTTGTTTCGAACTCGACACTGGGGCTAAATATATAAATAAATGGCGTAAATACAAACACGGCACTAGAAAGCCCCCACAGCCGTTAAGTTGGAGGGCGAGATTAAGGAAGTCATTACGCACAGCTGTTTGTGTTCCTACCTCAATCCAACTCATGAGAAGAGGAAATTAACTTTGTATAACAACTTCAACACAATGCTTTTACCCCTGGCTGGTGGCAGAGCTCCGGGTGTGGTGGTGGTGGTGTAGCAGCGGCTGGATATGGCGGAGTCTTACATGCTGCAAAAATCAAACAAACACGCCAAAAGTATCTCCACTCTCCGCAAGGTATCCCTCCGCCGCAATTTGTGCTTTGATTCAAAGTGGAAAAACAAAGTAAAGCGCGGATCTCGCGCACGTCCTCTGCTCGACTGCTCGCCCTCTCTCTCTCTCTCTTCCCTCTTTTCCTTCTCTCTCCAGACCGAACCATGTGACCGAAGGGCTGAGCTCTGATGGGAAACCGTGTGGGCTTTCACTATTACATTATGGCAGCAGATTTCCGGTGCTAACTAGCAAACTGCGGATGCATGTGACAGGTCAGTGCAACAGGCTGACACACACACACACACACACACACACAGGCCCTCCCTGAAAACTGAAGAAAGAAGATGATGAAGGAGAAGAATAAAGGGGGAGAATAAAAGGAGGGGGGGTGCACATGTTAGTGAACACAGACTTTATTTACTCAACACCTGCAGGTACAGATATCAGACACAGAAGTACATGTAATCACACACAGAATAGAAACACCACTCGTGAAATGGACTCATCAACCTTGCATGCCCCTCACATCTTCACCGGAGATCCTCTTAATAAATCATTTTAAAGGCCCAGTGTGGAGGATATGGTGACATGCAGTGGTGAGGTCGCATGCTGCAGCTCAATACCCCTTCATCCCACCCTCCCCTGTGGTAGCTAACCGTCAAGTGTCACTGAAGCGTGAAAGGTGCCAGGTTTGTCCTGGTGGGCCCTTGTCAAAACATGGGGATCCAACATGGCCGCCTCCAGAGAGAGGACCTGCTTCTTGTGTAAATATAAAGTGATTGATTTAGGATGTTGACAGCAGATTGAGCTGCTAGTACGCTCATTGAAATCATCTGTTTAACTAAATCTTGCAAACTAAGTCTCTAAAGGTCAAGTGTAGAAGATTAATATTTACATTTCTATAGGCGGAAATTCAATATAAAATTATTATGCTGATGTTTCTGAGCGTATAGTCACCCAAATGAGCAAACTGTCTCCATTACTCCTGCATGAACTCTATACATTTACATTGGGCGCAGGTCCTCTCCCAGGAGGCTGCCATTTGCAACTGATTCATTTTTAAAGTAGCACCCTTTGCACTTACATAACTGAAGGATACTTTATGCTCTCTTACACGCTTGGATGGAGAGGGTGAGCTGCAGTTAACTGCAGAATGCAATTTCACCATTAGATGTCCCTAAATTGTGCACACTGTGCCTTTAAAAATCAAAACATTCACGTAAAGAATAAATGGATCCGACAGGTCAGATGTGGCATTAGGGCGAATCCATCCATTAAGAGCAGTAACAAGGAAATTAATCAGAGAATAAAAGATATACCAAACTAAATTCTCAAGTTTTGGCTCAACAGTCGTTCAGAGAAAAGTAGAAAGTCGCCTGGGGCCCGTCAAAGCACTCATGAAAGCATCTGTTTCTATGTAAATATATACACACCCTTTGTACATCTCGTTTTTCACATGTAAAGCAAAAAAAAAAAAGTTTTAAAAAATCGATTCAATATATCACACTGGCACATTTGTTCCAACTTGAAGCAAAAGTTTGACATTTAGGGGGAAGTTGTTTGTTTTGAGCGTTAAATCTCACAGAGACTGAAAACAAGCGGCTGGACCACAGCACCTCACTATGTATGGAGTATAATCGAACCTAGCTGTATAATTGACAGTGGGGGCGGAGTTATCCAGGCATGGTAAAATAGATGCATTTTAAAATGCCCATTCAACCCATGTGATTTATCATGATTACCGAGTGATAGAGGGGATATTCAATTGACTGACTAAAGGTTAGGCAAGTTGTGCTTTTTCACTCAACACATTTCTCAACAATATCTTGATATTCTTATAAGAAATAATGGTATACTCACAAAGTGAAGTCCCACTGAATGCCCTTAAACGTAGATGGCAACAACTGGAAAGAACTGGGAGCTAATTGTGTTTTTCTCAAAATTCAAATGGCAAAAAGTCACATGTGATGATCTGCTGGCAAGAAATAGAAAGAAATGATGACATAGCACATATCCATAAGGATCAATGTTTAAAGAAGTGAATTGTGACTTGTTCACCAGATCCAAACCTTTGTAAACACGTGTTTGATAGCAACACCGAAACAAATGAGTGAAAAACGAGTGACAGTTTGAAAAGTGATCGATTGGAGGGGACCACCACCTGTGCAGTCACAGCTTAAAATAGATAAATCACAACTTTACCTTGCCCGAGAGAACAAACCCATTCCCCTGAAAGGTCAAACGTCCTTTTAAAGCCCGTTTTACAAAAAGCACTTCATTTTAAAAGTGTAAAAAGGGTGTTATGTAAAAATGAAATTATATTAAAATGGCTCTTAGACCATGCATCTTCATTTGGAAGAGGTTGCATCAGCGTCAAAACGAACAAAACAAAAAGGAACGAGCTAAAAAAATAAAATAAAAAAATAAAAATAAAAATCACACCATGTTCCTCACTAAAGAAAAAGATTACATTCTGCATGCTGCACTGAAATAAGGGCGATAACAGCCGGCGGTTTGTTGGGGGCGGGGCTTCACAACACAAAGTTATCACACATATGAGTTTACTCCAATTACGGCACAACAGTCTCCCAGTATAAAGAATCACCAGCACAGAAATATGTTGTTGACCTCTGGTTTGCTGTTTGACAGCTTGAAAGGTTTCCCTAAAGTCCCCGGTGCACAGACAGTAGGTGACGTAGTGTGTGGTGAAGGGGAGGATGTGCATCTACCCAAAGCAGAGGAATGTTGGCTCTGAATAGACGGAGCAAACCGTATGGCAGCATGGCTTCACTCTTCAATCTCCTCCGTGTCTCTAGAAGAAGCGACCGGAGTACTGCCTCACGCTGAAACAACAACACACATAAAAACAGGGTAAAAGGACATTAAGGGTATTTATTTCACCAGGAGCACAAACACAGGGTCAGGAGCGGGTGGGTGCTCGCACAGGATGCTGCTCGTTTTTCATGTAGAGCACAATTCGAAGTTTGAAAAGGGGGGGGGGGGAGAAGAAAAGAAAAAAAAGAAAAGAAAAAAGGAAAAGAAAGTGTGCCAAGGTCAAGGCTGAAAATAAATTCTGCCTGTGAGAAGCAAAGAGGCGAACAGAGACGAGCTCAGCCGCCGCTCAGTGACGGAAGAGTTTAAATAATGATGTGATCGACCACAGGGTTATAGAGAGTTATCTGGGGGATAGTGTGTAAAATGTTTACTATCAATCAATCTGCCACTTTACGTCCACGTCCACGTGGCCACCAGAGGAGAAGCCTCTGCTGCAGTGCTAACGGTTTGGGCTTCATGAAAGAGACACGTGCCTGTTCTGCAGCAGGTACTGGGCATTCTGGATCTGGTCCTGCGTCCCTGTGATGGTGATGATGCGGTCCTCAGAGCCCTCTAGTGGTTCGTCGATCTTGATGGACGCCCCCGACTCGTGGCGGATCTGCTTGATCCTCTGGCCGCCCTTTCCGATGATGGAGCCGGCCAGCTGCGCAGCGAGCACACACACACACACACACACACACACAGCTGAGCTGTGTTTCATGTCGTTTATTCAACTTTTCAAATGGGAATCCGTGTGTTTGTATTTACATCTTTGGGGATGGTGACTTGTGTCGTGATGACCGGGCCGCCGATGTCGCTGTACGAGCCCCTGCCGCCTGTGAGAAGAGGACATGCGTCTCAGGTGGTGTCGTCTTTAACAGAACTTTACCACGCATGATACTATCCCTTTGGGTTTAGGGAACAAGTGGGACAGAGTCCATCCGTCCCCACTCACCGGACTGAAAGTGGTCCCAGGAAGAATTGTTGTCTTTGAGGACATTGAAAATACACCAGTGGGACAAAGACAGGAGATAGTGGCAGAGTAAACAAGAAGTACAGACACAGCTCGTCAAGATAAACTCTTCCCTCTATGCCTTAATTATTCACCACCGTAATTCCAAAGAGACAAGTGGAGACGTGCGAGAACTTGCAGCCGTGTCTTTTCTTTAGAACGTGTTTGAATGAATGATAAGGAAACCAGACAGGTTTTAAACAGCGGGGGTGTCTATTCATTCTTGAATTAAATATTAAAATCTCATTAAAATCAAGATTTCCAGAACATATTTAAACAAGGAGGGGGAACATACAGCAGATTCTTTGCTATGGCAGATACAGAGAAGCATGAATCGAGTCTGCTGCTCAACGACGTTAACATCCAGGATTTTATAATGTTTATCTTAAACATTTTTAGCAATTAAAACAAAACCTTAATTAAATAGAAACAATTGTTTATGTGGTGATTGAAATGTAGAATGTGAAATACTCACCATATCCTCCTCCACTCTATAGGTCGGGATCAAGAAGGGAAAAAAAGATAAAAAAATGTAACGTTATTTCACTATCACAGTGATGACAGTGTATTATGATTTCATTTTAAAGCACAAACTCTTATTTGTTCCACAATATGACAAGCAATCTGCTACTGAATAGATCCAGACTCAGAGGAGTGCTGGAGATGTTCCACAAGGATCTGAGTCAGTACTGATGACACACCATCAAACAGCCACTGCACATTTTACATCATACTTGAAATTCCCCACAATACTTCAGTTGGTCTGAAAAATACACCAATAGGTTGAAATCAGAGGACTGCAAACTTAACCAAACAAAATTGGTAGTATCCTGAGATGATGAAACAAACGATGGGATTTAAGCAAAGTAAAGGTCCAGTATGTAAGATCCAAGTAGATTTATTATATTGACTTTCAGGATGAAAGTAGGAAATAAATAAATGGAAATAAATTAAACCGATGTTCTTGGAAGTGTGCGATCACTTGGATGCATGAATTGTTGCCCTACAACTGGCAAACATTTACATCAGGAGCACGAGCTCTCGACGGAGACCAGCATCCGCCTTGGAATGGAGTGATGCGAGCCACATTTAGCTGCAACATGCACCTTCACCACTAGACGTTGCTGGACACCACACTGTGCCTTTGAGTGAATAAAATGACGAAGGGATGACACCCGTAAAGCATGTTGGTGCCGAAGAGCTGACTCGGGGAAACACAACATGACTATTCCAGATCCCCCCGTGACGCACGCCGCCCCTGATGCAGCTGAAGTGCAGAGAAGCTTGCGCTCGTCTTTCCACGCCACCGCTGAGACGACTGCCAGCGCCGTCTTCTGACAACCGCTCATCAGCAATGAGAATCAATCACTGATGATCGGCAGTTCGAAGAGTTTGTAATCTAATGGCAGGCGAGTGACTTCAACGTTCACACTTAAGGATGACACGCCGCAACAGAGGTGCTAACTGCCTCTCTTGACACGTGTCTTGATGGCGGCTTCGACCGAGACGCGTCTAAAGACATTCCTGGACCTCCACACGTGCGTCTGACGCAGGCAGTGCGTCCCAGGCCCGAGCGAAAACCAATCGAGCGCTGTAGCAGCTGTGGACGTGTTGAGTGAGCCATCGCGGGGTAAGCGAACAAATACATCAAGCGATTCTGACACTTGCGCTGCCTCCAGGCATCGGCAGATAGAAGTGGGATCGTTTTTAGTTTCCCCGATTGCTGCTGCTGCTACTGCAGCGAGTCTAAGATTTCTATTTCGCCGTTTCAACCCACAAAGTATTGCTGGCGAATACCGAGAAGACCGGAGAGTTCACCCTGCCCTCGGAGAAAGAGAGAGAGAGAGAGAGGGAGGGGGGCCTGAGGCGAAAACAGCAGGCGGTGTGCTTCAGCTGCCATGTGCGTAAGACAGATTATAGGACATATGATACGAAAGATAAGGGCTGACAGTTGAAATTACTAAATTGTTTGACGTTCTAAGAACTACAGAGGAAAGTGGTGGCAGACGTCTGGACGGTGCAGCGCGTCATTGCACTGGTTCGCATTAAAACAGTCGAAAGCCGCAGCTTCAAGAACGTTGAAAGTGGGTCGAACCATTCAAAGTTATTTTGTGCTGGTGGTTTCAACAAACCGGGATATGACTTTGGTCCTAATTTGACCAAATCGTTAATTGCCCGTATTTGGGGCATTTAAATGCACAGTGATCATTTGCATGAACCTCATCAAGTCATTCATGAGGTTCATGCAGTGTGTAAGATTTCGGTCATTTTTGTCTCTTCTATTTAATAGTCGGTAGAAAAATGTTCAACAAAACAATACTGACACTTTCAAATACATTTCCGAATACATTTTTTCAATCTATTATCTTTCCATTTTCCTCAAATGAGACCATTAATGCATATTTACACGAGGAGCGGGTAGCTTACGCACGGCACCTTTAAGAGGCTTTAAGTGGAGAAAAAGAAAAGTGATACAAGTCCTTTATCATCTTCTTAGTTGTAAGTTTACGTATCTCTCACTACTGAAATCCCTTTGCATCCATCCATTTTTTGATAAGCAAAGTCACAGTGGTCTTTAAGAGTGGTTTGTGACGTTTGCGCCTGCCTGCCATGTTTGCCCTTAGACCTGTGAGATCCAATGATGTCTGCCGCTGATGATCTGACTGAACGTATGCTTTGCCCCTCCTACTGAAACTGCTTTGGTTTCAGCTCAAGTTCATTTGCTAGCCCGGTGGATCCTCTGGACTACGTACTCGGCTGCTCTGCGGTAACCAAGGAGACAACTGTTGCCAGGCAACAACAGGCCTGGATCGGTGTGCATTCACGGTGAAAAAAAGGCAGCACCGTGTCGGCTCCTCTGTGCTCGCAGAACGCGCAGGAAAAAAGGAATTCCGATCGGCTTTTGTCAACACACAAACGTCTACTACACTGCGAAGAGGCTACAAACACACAGGAGCGTGGAGCAGCGCCGGTAAACACACAGTACTCACCATGCCGTCGTAACGGTCTCCTCGGCTTCTTCTGTCACTTCACAAAAACAAAAATAGTATTAATATGGTTCATCACCTCGGGAGGACACAGCGGCATCAGACAGGTCACTTGGTATTTAGAGTGTGAAAGGACATGCAGACTCTACAGATGACCTGTGATCAGACTCTGAATCAGGGCTGGTGGGCTGACAGTCTGCTACTCAGCAGCTTTCAGAAGCTGCCGTTTGGGATAAACAAGATAAGTGTAAACGCTCAAATATTTACCACAGTGACAGAGGGAGAGTCCTCGTACTGGGACGAGTTCAAAATAAAGAAACGTCTCATTTACTTGTTCTATTTGTAAATAGTGGTAAGCATGTCACGTCAACCCACTTCCCCTAAAATATCTTCAAGGTTCCATTATGCACAAAGTAAGATGTCCATGTTTATTTCATGATAAAGATTATTTGTTGTGGAATCATCAAAACACTATATTCATGCAGAACTGCACACAGGCAGGATTTAGGGCGGGGGGGGGGGTGTCAAACATGGGGCCTGCGGGCCAAAACCGGCCCACCAGAGGGTCCAATTCAACCGGCGAGATGACTTTGCAAAGTGTAAAAATAAAAGTGTTCATGCTGGAGGTTGTTCACGAGGTCTTGTGAAGTGTAAAAGGCTACGAGGAAGTGGTCTGGCCATTATTACGAAGGCGGCATTGAAATAACATTCACCTTGGTCTGTCATCCATGCTACTGTGGTAGCTTCCATGAGAGAATCTGTCTCCCCTGCAAAGCACAAAGCAAAGGAGATTCTAAGCATGAAGACGACTCTCACGGATTCAACGGTATCATCGCTACATGGAGCCACGTGGCTGAGGTGACTCCGCATCTTGTCGATCATTTGACGCGCACGGTGTTAACAAGACAAAATACTGTTCTTCTCAAATCTCCGTGTGAAATCAACAAATGAAAATAGGCCTCTCCTCACCCTCTTGGCGGCGGAGGTGGGGGGAGAGGCAGGTTACGAGCTCGGCTGCCGCCACGCCCCCCTCGGCTCAGAGGTGGCGGAGGACCCCGACGAGGGCTCATGTCATCGTAGTCCCTTCTGGAAGGGGGCAGGGGCCTGCTGCCGCGGACCGGGGGCATTCTGTCGAAGCCCCCACGGACGCGGATGGGGAACCCGCCAATGGGTCGTCTGCCTCGCTCCTCGAATAACATGGTGAAACCTCCATAGTCGTACGTCTCGTCGTAGAAATTGGGGTCATAGGACTGAGCGCGGCCTTTGATTGGAGCCTGTGAGGAGAAGACAAAGGACACCCGACTAGTCTGGAGGAATTTCCTGCTCTGTGACGGATTTAGCTTCGAGTGATTATTATTACATCTACGTGAGATGGAACACAGGACTGTGCAAAGTATGTTTATGCTTTCAGCAGATTCCCGCGTTTGTGAACTCACCTCTGACACCAGCTCAAGTATTACTTTTATACAGTCAATGACACGCTCTGGCTTTCCCCCAACCAAAACCACTCTGTCCGTGGAGTGTGGACAGCACTCCTGGAACAGCTTGATGGTGGTCTGGGTATTCTACAACACAGAAGCACAAATGCTGAAATATACCTCTGGTGATGGACACCTACAAAAATGCGATTCTTCCTCCAAACCATGTACATGCTAGTGTTGCTATTGTGTGTTACTTCTGGAAACACTTTTAGAATTCACTTTCTGACAGGACGTATGAAGGTGAGGACTGTCTTTACCTCTCTCAGCTCCTTTATCTTGGCACCTTTCACCCCTATGATGCCTCCTGCTAAGCTCTGATGGATGAGCAGGCGAAGCTCACAGTCAAAATCAATCCCGCTGTAATGTTGGTACTAAAGGAACACGACACAGGATATAGCAAAATTACGTACATGAAGCATGCGAGATGTCATCTCCTGCAATGGTTTACTGGCACAACCGTGAAAAGCAATTTCTTCCAATGAATCAACGATCAATAATAGAAATAATTTGAAAAAATTAAACCCATTTTCTTTAACACAGTGACTAACCTCCTCCAGAGTAGGTATGATTTTCAGCAGAATCTCCCCGATAGTGTCGATGCTGGCATTCACACTCAGAATCCTGTCAGGAACCATTTTGGCCCCAAAAGGAAGCAGGGTATTATAAGAAGGAAACAAAATGGAGATCTCACAGTCACAGAAAAGATTTCCAAAATAAATTTAAAAAAACTATGATTGCTGCACACTGTGTTCCAAGTCCTACTTTCCCCAACGCTACAGTGATTGAATGAGACGCTGGCATGCAATCAATTCAAACCATGTACTTAAAGAGTAAGACCCTGTTCAGTCCTGGTAGGTCACAAGTGGACAGCTCCAAGTGTGTCCGTTTTTCACCTGCCATTACAATACGTCCCCACATGTCTCCAGTGATCAGACATCACTTCCCTGCTATAAGTGAAAACACACATTACATATATGTTCAATGAGACCCAATGTTGATGTTTCTAGCCAGTCGAGTCAAATGCTTGAGAGGGATGATGTCCTCAAATGGAACTTGGTAATCGTGTCCATTGTTAGAGGGAGGGTTTACATGTTTCAGATGGCACCATAGACACTCATTCTACCACTACAACCACTTTCTTTAAAAAAACACAAATATGCAGCAAAAACAACTTGTACATTGCATCAACTCAAAATGGCTCAGTTTTTGACAATATATACCACCTCAGTCTCAATCGTACTCAAGTATATTGGGTCATTTAACCACTCTACTAAAAACTGTCCACTTGTGATCGGATAATCTGAGATGGATGCCAATACCAGATCTGAAGAGGATCTAAAAGAAGTCTTGGGGGGGGGGGCAGCTTCGGAACAAGTTTAATTGATGTGAAACGGGCCACACAGATTCTGGGGGAGGGCACGTGAGAGAGAGAGAGGGAGAGATAGAAAGAGAAAGACAGAAAGAGAAAGAGAAAGAGAGAGAGAGAGAGAGAGAGAAAGAGAAAACTATAACTATCCCACCAACAAGCTGAAGAAAGGGAAACGCAAACAAAAGTGAAAACAATAAACTCCCATGACACTTGTGCCACCAGAACACCTTCATTGTGGGTCTCAGGGAGAAGATGGGGAGAGGTTGGGGGAGGGGGAGAGGGCTTGGGGGCTGGGGGTGAGGAGAGGACGAGGTGGGCAGTAGGAAAAGAGTAACAGAGCAGAGGAGCTGAGGTGGGGGAAGGAGGATGTAAGTGATTATCATCTATTCTGTGGCACAGGACAAGAGCAGGGGGGTGGGGAGTGGGGGGGTGCTTTGTGTGGGTGGGGGAGAAGGAGGGGGGGGGGGGGGGGGGGGGGGGGGGGGGGGGGGGGGGGGTATGAGAGGTTTGGCAGGCAGCGGGGGGGGGGCTGGGGGGCTGGGGGTGAGGAGAGGACGAGGTGGGCAGTAGGAAAAGAGTAACAGAGCAGAGGAGCTGAGGTGGGGGAAGGAGGATGTAAGTGATTATCATCTATTCTGTGGCACAGGACAAGAGCAGGGGGGTGGGGAGTGGGGGGGTGTGGGGGGGGTATGAGAGGTTTGGCAGGCAGCTCAGATCTAAACGTGGCCTGAGAGAAGTTTAACAGGAAGGATGCAGCACAATGACAATCAACATTTATGACATACAAAGGGGGAAGGGGGCGGAGCCTCCAGACAGGGAGGGAGCCAGCACTTGCTTGCTTGAGAGATTATGGTCAGTGATGCTGGGGGTGGGGGTGGGGGTGGGGGCAGGGAAGAGAGGGGTGGGGGTGGGTCAGATGTCAGGTGAAGGGGGAGGGGGGAGGGCAGGTGAGCCACAGAGGACAGAGCAAGAGAAAAGATGTCTGCTAATCCACATGTTCAAATGGTAAAATTAAAAACATCACAGCGAGGAAACTCAACATCCAACAGCTGTGTTCGCTGGCCATTTAGAATATCAACTAGTGGGGCTCTTTGCATGGACAACTCACTGCAATGACAAAAAGGTCCAACTGAATGGAGATGCTTAAAATGGACAGAGAAATCAAAAGGAACAATACACGTCTTTTACAAGTGGAGGGGGGTGGGGGTGGGGGGGGGTGTTTGGGGGGATAAGGAGTCAATTGTCATATAAATATATATAGAGAGAGATGTTCAAATGAAACAGAAGGCAGGTTATCAAAAGACATGTGTTTTCACTGTTCTAATCAGGCAGTGAGGCAATAACTGGTGGGACATACCGCTCTGGGCCACTGCTGTCTGGGACTGATACACTGGCATTGTACTGCAAGGGCCGAGGTGGTGGTGGTGGTGGTGGTGGTTGTGGTGGTGGTGGTTGTGGTGGAGGAGGTTGGCATTGGGCGGGGGCATTCAATCACAAGATGGCAAGTAAGGTGCCCGTTTAAGGAGGGGCACGATTTATGGGCAAGGCCAACCGGGAGTGTCAGGTGGGCGGGCGGGCGGGCATGGCGTTCAGGGGCGGGCGGAGGTTGGGCCAACGTCAAGGTGGGTAACGCAGGAGGGGCAAGTCGATCCAGTACATGGGCAACGGAGGAAGGTGTGGCCAAAAGTAAAAAGGAAAATAAACGAAACAAAAAAGTAAAGGAGAAGGGAAGAGGGGGAGAAGGAATACATTTTAATTGAATAACACGCTTTGACTCTGTCCCACAAGTGAAGAGAAAGTGAGAGATTTGAAACTGCAGTGTGTGGTGAAGAACAAGAGGTGTGAACTGGACAACGCTGAGTTTAATAAAAGAGTGTTTTATGTCATTGCAAAGGAAAACGATAACAACTCAGGCTTTCGGGCACATGTCACTTGCTGGGAACTGGAATCAGACTGGGAGCAAAATCCCACAGACGAGTCTAACGAGACGCTCCCTCTCTGTCCGCATGTCCATTCCTCATGGAACTATTACAAGGGGAATTCATCCAATAGAGGGAGGGACTCATTTTGGTGTAAACTGGTCAAATTTTGATATTCCTACACTGCTTTTAAATATGGCACATTTTTTACAACCCATAACAAAATGTGCTCGTCAGTGACAGAAACGCCATCAGCGGTTGTTGTGTTACTCACGTCTGTGCGTAGAGCTTTTATGTTCTTTCCACCCTTTCCGATAACGGCACCAGCATTCTGTGGAGAAACAGGGGGTTTCATGCAGCGGCAAGATCCAACAACTCGTGTGGTGAACTGCATGAAAAGAGTTGGTGTTTACTTTGCTCTGGAGCAACACACGCAGCTCCACCATCTCATCTGTGTTGCGTGATCGTTTGAAGGCCTGCTCCTCATCCATGTCCTCAGCCGGGCGTTTACCTGAAAGGAACGCAATTATTTCTGAAAAGGAAGTTCCTCGTTAACAACAGATGCAATCGTCACTCTGTCACGGCAGTGAGGAGAAATCTAGGTCAACGGTACCCTAAAATTAAAACGGTAATGAGCGCTTGATTGGCATTACAATAACTGGGGGGGAGGGGGGGGGGGGGGGGGGGGGGGGGGGCGCAGAATAAACATAACACATAGCTAGTGCTTGTTCTACACTATGTTCCAGCCAAAGAATAGGTTTCATTTAGCAGCCAAGTGTATCCTGGAGATGCTCCAGCACCACCATGTACCCTTCCTGGATTAAAACACATGCAGATCTGTTCAGGACCCACAGAACAGCAGTATCTTGGACAGGAGGACCCCTGAACCATCTGACGTGTCCTCGTGCTACATGGAAGGAGCCAAAATTCTCTCTTTAAAAAAAGAAAAATTGCTCTGTCGACTGTGCTGCTTATCTGCACGCACAAAACAGACTATTCTGAACAACACAGCGGCTCCCCATATGATCATTGCAGGGATTATTTTGATTATCTGATGCTGTGGAGATGAACATAATGATAAACAACTACGCGGGTCAAGTGATGTGCCAAGCGTGTGGATTGAGGGGCACGTGCCAGAGTCGCTTCCTCATTTGGCTGCTACAGTATAGATTCTGGAAAAAGCATAAACATACAGATGCATTGTCCAGTTATGTACATTGCAGGGTGACAGCGTGGATGTTTATGATCTTACTGTTGGTGTCAGTGCTGCTGAAGTTGAGGTCTTCGTCCTGCTGCTCCATTTTCTCGTCCATTGTCTCGCACGTGCAGAGGAATCGACAAAGGCTCCTCTATCTGGGTTAGAAAATGAAGAAGAGGCGAATGGCGTTGCAATTATCAATCGGTCAATTAATCACAATTACTGGCTAAAGGCCACGCATTCAATTTATACGTGACACCATTTGGAGCTACGTGAATGCAGCCGGATTCAAATGATTTGTTATTTCCCACGTCATTATCAACAAGCACATGTTATGGGGTCAGATAGGAAGTTTACACAGAGCAATATACATGTTAGTAGGTGTCAAAACCTATTTTCAACACTGCATGGACGTGCAGGCCCCTCCACCAACACACCTGCACCACCCACTGCTCATCTGCCCTCATCACACACACGTGTGCAGACACCTCGCGTGCGTTGAGGCCTTGATTAACTCAATTAGCAGCACCCATTTCCGGACACAGCAGTGTCATGTGTGATACCCATGTTAGCTTCTACTAAAACACACCAAACTGCACTAGTGTTCATTACGCACTGTGGCACGTTCAAATGAAGCCCATTAACCTTTTATTGTGCGGCTGAGCAAACATTTATATCGTTGTGAAACAAACTGCGCGTGTTTTTCCACATGTAAAAAAGGGAAAACGTGGCTTGTCACCTGACGCCCGTGCCAGCTAGCACAAGCTAGCTTAGCGTAGTCTGGGCTGCTGCTGAGTTGACATTAGGTTACCGAGCTATGCTAACAGCTCTGCTACTAGCCACCAGTGTGTGTTTTGCGAGGCGTGTCTAGGCAGCCTCGGTGTACACGTTGCTGCCCTGGCGCTGTGGTGGAATAACGTGGGAACGACGCTAACAAAGCCCGGCTGACGTCGCCCCACGATGTCAACGGCAGCTAGCTAACACGCTAACGTGGCGAGAAAAGAAGTAAGGTTGAGAGGGGAACAGACCTGCAGCTCTGCCTCAGTCGGTGAGGTGCAGCTCGGTTTTTCCTCCTCGCCCCGAAACCTCCGCACGTACTTGGCGCTGGGAAGAGGGGACGCCGATCGTCTAGGTTCACACGTCGGTGCGCTCGATTTTGCTATCCCGTTGACACGCGTGGGCGAAGCTTAATCAAACTTCGGCACCCCGCAAAAGAGGCCGTGTAACGGTACGGCTGAGCGGAGCAATATATCTAACGCTCCCTAGAATAGAGTTGGGAGCCCAGAGTGAAGACTGACAGGCGCCTGCCCCGCCCCCCTCCAGCAGACACCCACTCTCACCACCCACTATCAGCTGAATGGGCTTTTAAAGGTGCATTATGTTGTATTTAGTGGTGTCTAGTTCTGCCCGGAGGAGGGTATGGGGCTGTCTCAGTGGTAGCGCATGCACGAGGTTGTGAGTTCAATTCCCGGCCTCTCCATCCACCGTCAGATGTGTGTTGCTTCAGGTGGATTAATATCATTAAGAAACGAAAATGTAGAACCTATGGTCGCACTCAGAGCCAGAGGAAAAATTGCCACATCCAAACCAAGAAAACAGAATTATAATATTTAATGTCAGCCAATCGAGATGCAACTAAATCTCACACAATGAGCCTTTAAATTGACTTCCCTGTCTTTCATGTTCTGTTGAACTTGTCCTGCAGGTCAGACTGAGTTGCATATAAGAAAGTCGTCCTCAAGTTACATGAGGAGTGGAGGCTCAGGACAACATGGAAACATATCTGACAATAATGAAGACAGGAAGCCTTAATCCCAAACACCTGCGCTGACTCTGAGTTCAACCTGTTCGATCCCCCCAGGCTCCTTTCATCTCTCTGGTGATTGTGTCGAGTTCAGACTCGTTTCCAGGGGGGGGTCACAAAATGATTCATATGTCAATTTCACGAGCGAATGCAACTCTGAATGAATCCTGTGTGAGGTGCGATGATGACGGTGTTAAAAACCCAGCCTGAGGCCGTTTACATTCAGAAACAGATGAACAGGTCAAAGTATGAGAACATGGATGATGGATGTGCCTCTGGATTTGGCTTGATCTTGAGGAGAGGCACGTAGTGTCTATATCTATCCACCCATCAACTGGTGGGTGGCGAACCAAAAGTGGGTCGCGGACCCGTTTCCAATGGGCCTTATACTGGGAAGAAAAAGTGAAGAAGAAAATCGTGTGCTTTTATTTTGAAGAGGATTTATCCTGCGCCAGGATGATGAAACGTTTGAGAAATTCAACGTTTTCCTCGATTTGGGTCGCGGCCCGTCGTCAAGGGGTGACGGTGTACGTTAGATACAGTGACATCTAGAGGTAAATAAAAATTTCACCCACTGCATCTTTGATTGTTTTTCCCATAGTCAATTAGACCTGTTGTGTGTGTTTATGAGTGCGATGCAGTTTGTGTGATCCACTCACGGGGGCTGTGGGGGGGGGGGTGGGCGCGGGGGGGGGGGGGGGGGGGGGGGGGGGGGGGGGGGGGGGGGGGCGTCAGTGGATAGTACAGGATGTAGATCAGTGGGCTGAGTCACAGCAGCGTCTCTCCACGCCAGGTTCAAGACAAGTCTGCCACCAGCTGGTTCAGGAGGAGGCGTGGAGGAAGAGAGGTGGAGGAGATGTGGGGTCAGACACCACAGAGAGCAAAGATCACCGACACTCGACTCCTCCTCGACGTGACCTCGGCGTGCAGACATGACACGGGACAAGCGCTTTGAGTCCACGCGTGATCTCCTCGTCCTCCAACGGAAACGTCCTCCTTCCCCTTCCTCCGGAGCGACGGCCGTCGACACAGTCCGTCTCCCTCCTCTCCCCCGTCTCCCCTGAATCAGGCGCCTGAGCCATGTCCAACACTTGATCTATTTTAAACATCTCTCTCCCTCGTTGTGTTGTTATGCTCCTTCAGATACGGGCGAGGATCTATTGCAAAATAAAGAGCCCTCTTCCTCTCTCCTCCACTCTGATGTTACCATGGAGACAGATATAATTCAGTTCTTGATGTTTCTCATATAAAAGAGAGAGAGAGAGAGAGAGAGAGAGAGAGAGAGAGAGAGAGAGAGAAGCCTGCGTACATATTTTCATCTGCAACCATAGCGACACTTGACATTGTCCGCGCTATTTGTAAAGAGCAAGTCACCATAGCGACACTAACCATGCAGGCTGTGTCATAGATCATGTGTCCTCACCGAGCGTGCCGCCTCATTATGGATGATTTTCAGGAATCCACATGTAAACATGAGCGATTCTGGAAAATGCTATTTGGCTGATGATGAAGGCAGAGAACAAATAGACATATTATGGGATATTGAACGCCCTACGTGCTCAAAAGAACGGGGAGAAGGGGGCCGATTGCGATAGACTTCATATAATGACTGTGTCCTGTAGACAACAGATGTGAACTGTAATGTTTACATTATGCGTTTACTACAGATTTCCAGTGGTGCTGCCCCATATGAACAAATGATTGAACTGCGAAATGAATAGAAATAAATAAGAAAATACATGTAAATTGAGTGAATTGTAAATGAAATAAATACAATTTGGAGTCTATTTGCTGCTGTTTGTCAAAATTCATAGAAGACACATTTCTGTTCAAATGTTCCATGTCAGTAACCCCCCCCCCCCCCACCTATTTCAACCTATGCATCCCCTAAATCCACGCTCTCCCTCCCCACAGGCTATATATCGTGCACTGATCAGTGAGTGAGTGAGACCCATTTGAAGCTTGCATAGTATAGGTAATTATTTTTCATAGATGCACCCGTCTCGTGCGTCACCCGTACGTCACACTATATGGGCCTAATGGCCAAGCGTTACAACGGTGTTGGTGTGGAGGGGGGAGAGAGAGGGAGAGAGAGGGAGAGAGAGGGAGAGGGAGAGAGAGAGAGAGAGAGAGAGAGAGAGGGAGAGAGAGGCCAGCTTTCATCCAGTGCATGGCTCCAGGGCAACTGCAACATCACCAGAGTTTACATCCATATTGTTGTCATTTGCCTTTGATGTTGACTTTGATTTTTTCCCTCTCTTTTTTTTTGCCACGTGTGCAGCAGATAATGAGGGGGGGTGTTGCGTTGTGTTG
>JAFBJT010111409.1:10497-20648 GCA_016785325.1 Chascanopsetta lugubris | reverse complement strand
TCGGGCGGGCCCCCCCCTAAAGCAGGGTCACCCCCCCCCCCCCCGAGGGGCCTCATCAGCGTGACGGCTGTAGCAAACAAATCTCTCTCTCTAATAGATCGTGAAATAAACGGTCTCTATATTTGTTTAGAGTTGCTTCAAGTCACAAATATGTGCGTGTGCACAGGACCTCGATGTGCTGTCTCATCCGTTTGTTGTCCCTGTCACCACAACGGGAGCATTGCTCCAAGCTCGTCCAGAGGACAGACACAACAGTACCACTTCCTGCAGTGGCCACACGGGGACTTGAACCGGCAGTCTTTGAGTCCGGACACCTGGGTGCGACTTGTGCGGCCACACAGCCGACTTGATGCAGACTGACAAAGCGAGGGACTCTAAATATAGCTTGGTCATCTCTTTACATCACGCCGCCTTAGTTTTACAAACTCTATCGAAATGTCATCCTGATCGTTTATTATATCATTATACTGCTCGTCCCATTCACCTCTCCCTGTCGCTTTACTCCCTGATATTATCTTGCAATGTAAAAAAAAAAGAGAGAGAAAAAAAAAAAAAAGAAAGTCCTCCATCTACTTCTTCCCGACACAAAACATTTGCACCACATCGTCCCGTGAAGAGCGATGCTGGAAGCACCACGTCCATGTTGGAGGCATCTTACCGTTCCAGTGCTGTGCCGCAGTGGGGCTCTGCCGGAGCCCGTCCAGACATCGGTCCAGCGCGTGCTGGATCCGGTCCTCCGTGCAGGAGGTGTGCTGCATGGTCGGCGCTCAGGTTCTGTGGGACAGCAGCAGACACACCTGGTATCACCTGTCAACACATGATGCACGAGACACAGTTTCCATCCGTCCAGAGTACAGTACATGTGTGTTATCACCTCCGCTTTGCATGTGAGCAGATTAGCGGCTAAGTATGAAAATGAGCTGAGACACACAGGGATCATTGATGGCGTGTTGTTGTTGTTGTTGTTGTTGTTGTTGTTGTTGTTAGGGTTTCTGCTATGTTTCACCTGCAGAACAACACAAATATTCTTGATTTGATTGAATAATGTTGTGTTGATTTTGCTATATGTGTGTTACTAAAAAGTATTTGATGACAACCACGTTCCTCTGTCAGTCAAGGTTCTTTTCACATCATCACAAATCTGCTGGCCGAATTAAAGGGCAAGTATGCAGCATTTCCCCCAGAAAACGTGTTTGCACTCATGAATATGTTAATCACCACTTATGAGGCTGCTGCAAAACTCATTTCTCCTTTTGTGTTGTTGCGCACGTGACGTTTCTGGACGGCGAGGTTCACACAGGAAAGCGCAGGTACTTGTCGTCTTTTGTTTACTTCCTATAAAAGTGTAGCTTTGTTGATGCGCGAGGGAGGAGGGGACAACTTTGAACGCCGTGTTTACAAACGCTAACTGCGGACACATCCAGCACACTGCACCTTTAACATGACGAGTGAAGAGATATGTAGAGTGCGCAATCAGTAACATACTGGGGACCCGCAGCGGTACTGCAAGACGTGATGAAATACAATTGCATTGATGGCATGTAAACGTTAGTCAGCGAGTCATTCATGTTCACACTGTGAATTCCATCATAGGCTTAAAAGAGTTGAACAAACTCGAACAAACATTATAATAGAATAGTCATATTTTACAGTAGCCCAGAATGAACAAACTAAACACCTTTAGAGTTTCCATGGTAACTGGAGGTTACCAGTAGTTCTTCCACAAGAGTAGTGTGAGAGTTGTTCAGCTGGAACCTGCAGCTTCACCACTAAATCCCACAAACTCTACTTTTCTACGTCGTCAATCCTCATTCAAAATGTCGTCAAACATCCATGCATTACTCCTTTAAAGGTCAAAGTTTCACACCAATGGTCGTAGACGACTCCTGTCTAAATGTCACCGGTTCTTTCTCGACCTTTGATTTCGCTGAAGTGGTGACGAACAAAAACAATGGAAGCACATGAGTGACACTCAGATCTTAGAAGGTCTCAGCAAAGGCCAAACAATGCCAGTAAATTGGAGCGGTGCCACGGCACCGTTTGCACCGTCGCCCACTTCTCTGAGATCGGGTCACGGGCCGAGCAGCTGTCATCCTTTACCCAGCAGATCTTTTTTTCCCCCCACAGGTGGTGAGCCCATCATCATCATCATCAATCCTGAATATGAACAAACTCTTCGAAGATCACTGACTAGTGACTGACTGGTGTTGAACCAACTAAACACGGCAGTAGCACCAGCACCGAACTAGCAACGGAGCCAGTTTGGTGGAATATGGATGACGTAGAGCTGTCCTCCTGGCACTGTCTCCTCCACCTGGCTAGTGGCTGCCACTGACACTGACTATTATCTCATGACAATACTTGTGATGAGCCGACCAATGTCCCCCTGCACTTCAAAGGTCCTCATATCAAGATCCAAGCAGCGACAGGTGGATGCTGAGGGTGAATCCGTGCGCCTTTGCATCATTGGCTGTTTTGACCATAGATCAGGTCCACCACCACCAGGTCAGACCTGGGTGTGTGTGGACCCCTGGTATTTTGGGGCCCATTGGCCTAGTGCCCCTGCCCCTGATCCAGAGCCACTGGCTACAGGTCCTAGCAGCTAATAATGTGTCCTTGTATGGTTTGAACCAGTGTCTGACAAAGGAGCTTCCTCTTCATATACTCTCAGCACTGTGACGGGGGCCACAATGACTCTCAAATGTCACCTCGCTCAAGGCAGAAGTATCAAGCTGCCAAGTTACTTTAAGATATGGTTTCATTGCATTTTATTTATTTTTTATTTTTTTTGCATTCAATGAACAATCAACAGTCGAATGGAGAAGACGGCTTAAAAAAATAACTTGTTTCCTGGAGATGTGAAACTGCCTGTCTGAGTCAGTTCTAAATAATCAGCAAACTTCATGTTTTTTGCTTCAGCTTTCTGTTTTTCAGCGCTTTTGGTCGTTTTTCAGCCGGGGGGAGACCAAGGTGTGGTAGGAGGTTTCACTTCTGTTATGAAGACGTGTCATCAGAGCACAACAACGCAGCAGGAACACCCCAACAGGGACTTTATCACAGATACAAGGTGTCAGTGGTTGTGTATGTGAAGGTAAAGACAACACGGAGTGGGTCAAAGTAATTACATTTCCACATTCAAACTAATGCTCTTTCGGTCAGTGGTGCTCAACTGGTTTAGGCTCAGGACCCACCATCACCTCTTCATGACGGGCCGCGACCCAAATCAAGGAACATTTTCCAATTCTCAAATGTACATGTTATACGAGTCTCTCAAATGTAAATGTGATGTAATATGAATAGACGGCACTCCAATGCATACAACATCCTTTTCAAAATAAAAGCACGGGGTTACGTCTTGTTTTTCATCACTTTTTCTCCCCAGTCAAAGGCCAATGACCCACTGTCAATGGGTCCGTGACCCACTTCTGGGTGTGAGAATCACTGCCTTAGGTGACTGAGCATCTGTGTATGCTCTTTTCACAAAATGATGATTGACAGGCTATTTATCTTACCACAACGGAAGCGAGTCCCAGTTCTATTGAATTCAAACGTCACAAACGTGTGGCCTTGATGGGAAAGGCGGTGTGAGAAATGTAACATTATATATAGCTGGGCTGCTGGTAATACCTAATGCTAATGTTGTATGTATTTTCAGAGCATCTCTTTCCTAATTCTGGATTTCCTCCACTGAATTCAAATACTGTGAAATGTCCAAACCAGCACAAACACTTCCCCTGAAGAAAAAGGGTCAAAGCTTTTTAAAGCTGCGTTTCCTCACGTCTTGATTAGCCCTCTTCCTGTAACCTGCAGAGCCACATGCCAAACAGCCCAAACCACAGCTATTTCAGACCACATTTATCAGCTCCAAATGACTGAAAACATTATGGCTGTGGTTATACATATCAACAACGTGAGTTACCGCTCGTCCCTCAAAACAAACCGAGTTATCGGTGGAATCTGCCATATGGTCGGAGCCGGAGCAGGAAGCAGCAGTGACGTAAAATTAAATAGATAAATAAAGACTCCTCTCATCTGATTGCGTGTTCGTCAAATTCCCCTCGAGACTGACACAAAATCCCCGTCTCACATGAGAGCAAAAAATGAAAGGTGTGAAGTGAAGAGAGCGAACCACTCACACACCCACTCGCCTCATCACCCCAGAGCGCACACACAGCAATGACACCCATTAGTCATTTGCATTGGGTCGCGACTGCTGATACACACAGTGGCCAGTTTATTAGGTACACCTTTGCTGTAAAGTTTCCATTTTTCCAATGCACTCATTTGGAGGGTTATCGTTTATTTTTTGTATTTTAGATTTGTTTCTAACATGTATTGTACAATGGCATGTGTATTTATAACAGATACTCATAGTATCACATTCACATGTAAAAAGAATAATCAAACATATTCATAACAGGTTAAATGAAATAAATTCAGTGTTGATGACGACTGTTTGATATCAAATAAACAGTAAAAGCTCCATCTGTTCACTCAAAAATAAATTCACCTCAATTAGTGTGAGTGAATTAGACAGATGATCAATTGAATGGAAGGAGCTTGTAGAGGTGTACCTAATAAAATGGCAACTGAATGTACCCATGCCCCCCCCCCCCATAGAGATATAGAGTTGCACACAATCTGACCTGATCGCTGGCACTATTTAGGGAATTGGGGCAGGAAACGACAGGTTCAGGAGCCAGAAGCCAAATAATACATCTCAACAACAATAGCAGCAGCTCCACATGTAAACAACACGCTCTCTGCTGCTGCTGCTGCTGCTGCTGCTGCCGCCGTTCTCAGCGGCCCCTCCTCCCCAGAGAGGCATTGTGTCTGAGGAGGCGTCCCGAGTGGGCGCTGCGGAGATGTATGGCGGCGGTATGGACGTGAGCGGATCGTACACTCGAGCTGAGGGCTCCGGTCATTGTCCGGCCCCGGGACACGGAGCTGGACGGGAGCCAGGTGAGAGCGGAAGGAACTAATAAGTCAGAGCCCTGATGACTCCGGCCTCCAGGACGGTGTTGAATGGAGACACGTAAACGTAATAAAGAGGTGAGGACCTCAAATGAGGTGACGCGCTGCAGTGAAAGTTAACTGCGCACATCAGTCACGCTTCTGTGGAGGATTTTCGTTCAACATCTGACACGCTCGTTGTCGCCTGACTGAAGCTTGAGGCCAGGCGGAGGAGACGGTGCCAGGAGGACAGCTCTACGTCATCCATATTCCACCAAACTGGCTCCGTTGCTAGTTCGGTGCTGGTGCTACTGCCGTGTTCAGTTGGTTCAACACCAGCACCTCTTAAGAACCCCTTTGTTTTTCCACTGGCACGGAGCCAAGTCATTATGGCAGCCTATGACACGTGTGTGGATTTAGCTCAAATTGTGGCTAAATTTGGGGCGTTCAAGCGGGTGTTCAGGGTTATTTGTGGGGGTTTGGGAACCAATTAATTTACTCTCCATTCATTCTTCAGATAAAAATGACTTTGGAACTTTTGAAAACTCTCAAAACTTAGCTTTCAGGAACAAATAAGGTCTGAGTTGAATGATTCATCATGTCTGACACTGTACCCAGACACTGGAGTTTCCTCCTATGATTTTCTTTTACTGATGGGCATCAGGATTTGAAAAAAAAAACTTTTTTTAGAAACAAATGTTGGACTTGGGGTTTAATGGAATTGATATATTGGATTTAGTGGAAAGCTGGAGGAATGCTTATTCCTTGAATCCAAGGCTTAATAATTCAAAAATCCTTTGGAGCCTGTATCTGACGACCAATTACATCAAAGACGTAGTTGGTCCATTTCAAAAGGCTCCTTCGTTCTTTCACTCTCCACGAAACAACGGAGTGGATCTTTGTTTATGGCAACCTGGTGGCAATCACACTCAAGTACAGACGGATCACAGGATCAAAGCTCATGTTAAAAACAAAAAAACTCTGTCTTTGACAGAAAACTTCCCTCCGATGTGTCATCACACTTGTTTACATACAGTTGCGAGTCATATTGCAAATGCGTGAGTCTGGAGTTTCATAAGAGGATGTACGCAGCTCATCGCCGAGAGTCAACACGGTCACTTCCACTTTTTCATGGCCTGCAAACTTTGCAACATTCAGTCAATAACCAGCAGCGCTTACAGCGTGATGCGGAGCAACCTGAAGGTTTGAATTAGCCATAGCAACACAACACACGATCCCGGACGCTAACCCAAAGTCAGCAAATCTACAGTTAGCCCGTGATAACTGTAAAGTTCAATATTACGGTGCAGAGCTGTAGGAACCAATCATTCCAACAACACTATGAAGAAACTCCATCACATGATCACCCAGCCGGGAAGAACACACTCCACCAGATGTAGAAAACATACGTCCGCCAGACTTCCTGTGACTTGAGCAGTTACTTACTCCAGTGAATTTACTTTGATCCATGGATCCTTGGATGAAAATCCCCCAGAACACGGCCATATCCAAACCTCATATCTAGGAGACGCGGACCTCCATGGAAGTACAATGTTAGTTGTTGTGTTATCCTGCTGACTCCAAGATGAACAGCCCACCGACCAACAGACAGAGCTGAACTGAAGGGCTGAACTTTGCTTTTCTCGTTTCTGAAACTTCTCCATCGTCTTACGTTGACCACTGGTTCAAGGCAGAACAGCCACAAACAGCACAGCAACAATCACACAGTCAACTGGGTCGCAAGTTGAATTCCAACCAGTGACCTTTGCTTCCATGGGCAACCGCTCTAGCCACTGAGCCACTGCCGCCCTTGGTCTCAGGTTGGAAATAAGTTTCCTATAGAAAGTGGCTGCAGGTCGCAGCTCTGTGACACTTTGTGGGGGCAGCTGCAGGGCAAGAGTAGGGGTGTCAAAGATACCGCCCTTGGGCCGGAACCGGCTCGCCACAGGGTCCAATTGGACCAACGCGCAAAGCACTTCATGTCCCATGTACTTTGAGGGGTCATCCAGACCTGACCAGGTCTCTGACATGAGTGCAAACTCCACCTCAGACTGTTTCTCGCTTCGCACATAGAAGCTCTTTGTCCGCCGTTTCCCCCTCTGACTCCGCTGCACTGCTCGGCCGCTGTAAACATCAACACTTCCCAGACAAAAGCCCAGTGTCACCTGTCTCTTTCTCTCTATTTCTCTTGCCGTCCTCCTCCTCTTCCTCCTCTGCTTCCATCGGCTGCTTCCCATCTCCCCCACTGATCCCATTACCAACTGCTTCCTAACAGGAAGATGGCTCCCCTGCTCCGCTGAGGAAGCAGGTGCCTCCCTATTGTTGTGGTGTGATCAGACTCTCAGATGCACTCCCACAGACCGGGCCACTGAGTGTGTGTGTGTGTGTGTGTGTGTGTTTGTGTGTGTGTGTGTGTGTGTGTACAGTATATGCATGCTTGTTATTTTCACAGACCCCCATTGACAAATAGAGTCTCATTCAACATTCACATCCAGTCTTCCCTGGCTGGCCCATTCAGCTGCTGGCACCGCAACGTGTGTGTGTGTGTGTGTGTGTGTGTGTGTGTGTGTGTGTGTGTGTGTGTGTGTGTGTGTGTGTGTGTGTGTGTGCGTTTGTGGTTGTGTGTGTTTGTGTGTCTCTGCAGACCTAGTGGATGTGAACTGGCCTCCTATGACTTTAGGAAACGACATTGGTCCAACTCCAAAGCTCTGGTGTAACTAAGTGCTTCCCCTTAGTTCAAACAGTCGCTACCGGTGAGAAATACACAAAATCCCACTGAGGGGAACTCTATGATGAAGTGTGTGTGTGTGTGTGTGTGTGTGTGTGTGTGTGTGTGTGTGTGTGTGTGTGTGTGTGTGTGTGTGTGTGTGTGTACGTGCGTGTATATCACACAATCTCAATACAATGCAATGTTTCACTTCTGCCTGTGCAAAACAGTGACGTCCATTTCATATCTGATGTTTATTCTAGACGTCACGTGAGGGTTCATTTTCAAGACATCATAGTCACATGACCTCTATCAGCTGAGTGACCTCATGTGTTGGGCATGACATTCCAACATCCGTCTATGATGTATTTCATGACGCAACTCCATCTTAGTCGCTGCACACAGAGCCAGGAGATGCAGAAAATGCGGCAACTGCGTTGCAATATTTATGACATGAGATGCAAAGTTGGACACATCGACACATCCAACCTGTTGTTGTTGTTGTTGTTGTCGTCTCTAGATAATCAACTCAATTGTAAATTACATTCTTGTTGAAGATAACAGAGTTTATAAACAAAACGCTAAAATTAGGCAGCACTACTGAACGCAAAGTGCTAGTGCTAAAATTGGCTCTAATGTGATCACCGTCCCTCCCCAACAATTGCATTTGAGCTCCATAAACTATTTCCATGTATCAATGAAAGGATCAAAGCGTGTCCTATCTCCTAATAATGGGCCGAGTGGTTTCCTGATTCAATCCCCCTGATTCATCGTAAAATCCAATGAGTTCTTTCCTGGTACATTTCATTATCTATCAACCAAGTTCATAGTGATCTGTGTAGAATGTGTTTTGATGAACTTCTACAACAGGGGAGTCCAACACAGGGCCCACGGGCCAGAACTTTTTATATTGTATATAATTATATTGAGAACAGACACTTTCTTGAATCAATCAGTGTAAACTTTGATGCAGAGTATTTTCATGAGATTCTCAACTGTGCTTTTTGTAGGAAAACATTCCAAGCTGTTCATCGGTCACCACGCCACGATTTCACAGGTCCCGCCCACTTCAGAGCAAACTTGGCCGTAGTTTGACATCCCTGTTCTAAACACGGAAATATCTCCATCTTATATCTACGCGCAATTCACACGTGAACCGAAAGGCAAAACCTTGCGGTCCTTCTCATGAGGCTTATTGAGGGCAACTGCAGCGAGCAGACCCCAACAGGAAGGATCAGCTTCAAGCGCACACACTGAGCTGCCACCTTCTACTCTACATTTAACTATGTACAGCAACAACAACAACACACACGGACCTGATCCCTCAACTGAAATCAACACTGAGCAGAATTGACTGTCCACTTCCTCTATGAAGTTATATGCAAACATCAGACACTGTGATGTGAGGGGAATGCCCAGAGGTCGCTCCGAATAAACCGGCAATGCCTGTGAATGGGTTGGATCATTCAAATAAAGACACATGGACGTGTAGATATATATATAAATACGTGTGTTTGAGCTGGAGAGTAGAAATATCTATGTTTATTATGGGAGAAATGAGCTTTGTTTAACCTCACGTAACTGAATGGGTTTTTGTCACAACAGGTGCGGTACACACACACACACACACACACACACACACACACACGGGTGGTGGGGGGGGGGGTGTGTCGACCTCAAACCATGTGTCATAAAGGTGAAGGCAAAGATTTGAGGAGTGATACCGCCACCGTGAAGAGACAAACAGGAAGTCGTGTTTGTGAATAACACGCTGCAGCACGGGGACGCATCGATCACTTCCGTCAGATGTGATCAACACATTGTGACGGTTGTGGTATCTCCACTCGGGTCGCTCATCTGCGAGCTCCTCTTTGATTTCAGGCCCACGTGTGTCCGTCGTGACAGAGGAGTGGGAGCCACATGTCGGGGACGAGTGAGGTGGCGGCGTTTCACCAGCTCAGCCGCGGAATGGAGCGCTACATTTTTTTTAGCTAAAACAAATATAAGATTAAGTGAGGGAGCACTTAGAGGGTCCTCCGTTGGGAGCACTCACACATTAGTCCTTACGTCTCGAAAAAAAAGGTCCAGGGCTGAGGCGTGCTGAACGTGCAGTTCACATGGTGGCCACTTGAGGCTGGCACCAAACGCGAGTCAATCCCCACATACTCCCACGATAAAATGGCCATCACGTTTAAAGCTTGGTGCAAACTAGAGTCTGGTCTAAATCTGTCAACTGTGACAACTGTACTGAGGGTCAAACATTTTCCAACTCGATTATGTTTGAGTCAATCAAAGGTTTGAGCTTGTGAGTAATTAAGGGGCGTGGCCTCCTGGGTGAATTCATGTGCTGATACAGTGAGCCCGTTACTCCGAGCTACAGTTTGTGTTTCTCAACCGGAGGACATGACTCCTCGCTCACCGATTGTGCAATGTGACAATTCGTAGAAAGAAGAAGAGACGGTCCCTTCCGCTGATACTGGAAGTGTGTGTC